>OY735211.1:37185984-37218484 GCA_963457665.1 Thysanoteuthis rhombus | reverse complement strand
TATAGTGAAACAAAGATGTTTTATTACCTATAACTTTGAGGGGTCATTACCACGCCAACTTTTTCCCGGGCAATTAAGCCCTGCTTCTCATCCTCGATGTAGTCACAACATCTCGGCTCTTTTTCTTCTCTTTTTTATCATCGTCACATCATCACTATTTATTCAATCTCACACCAGTTACCTGGTGGTTACTGCAGGAGGTTGAGTGACAGCAAGTCTCCTCAAGTCTCCAGCCCTCCTTTTCTTGTTCTCATAGACCACAGTAATGCTGCAGTTTATAGTTTCATACCAGTTGCCCAGTGGTCATTGCTGAAGGCTGAGTGACAATAAGTCTCCTCAGGTCTTCAGCTAACATCCCTTCTCTCCCTCACCTATCATACTAGCGCTGTGGTTCACATTTCCGCTTCCATTCCCCTTGCTCCTCTGTTAGGCCACTGTTTACATTTAGTGTTGCAGTCTTTATATTTCTAGCACTTTCCTCAGCATCTGTGCGGTTCCAAGCAGTGCTATTATAATTATTATTATTATTATTATTATTATTATTATTATTATTATTATTATTATTATTATTATTATTATTTCGGAATCTCACACCAGTTGCCTGGTGGTAACCGCTGGAGTCTGAGTGACAGCAAGTCTCCTCAAGTCTCCAGCCCTCCTCTCCTAGTACTCATAGGTCGCAGTAATTCTACGATTTACAGTTTCACACCGGTTGCCCAGTGGCTGAAGGCTGAGTGACAATAAGTCTCCTCAGGTCCTCCGCTAACGTCTCCTCCCTCTTTCGCATATCATGACAGAGCTACTATTCGTTGCAGTACTTATATCTCTAGCACCTTCCTCAGTATCCGTGCAGTTCCAAGTAGTGCTGTGGTCTGTACGGTCTCTATCCTCCCCCTAATCCCGATCTCCTCCAGTCTCTCCCTCAGCGTTTGGGGGACAGTTCCTAGTGCTCCCACTATGACCGGTACTACCCTGGTTTTCATGTTCCACATTTTCCTTAACTCCCTTGCTAGGTCCTGGTATTTTTCCCTTTTTTCACCCTCCTTCTTTTTTACTCTATGGTCTGCAGGCACAGCAACGTCTACTATTTGGCAGGCCTTCCTTTTTTTGTCTACTATTACTAAGTCCGGCCTTCTTGCCTGGATGAGGTGGTCAGTTTGGATGTCAAAGTCCCAGAGTAGTTTGTGGTTGTCATTCTCCAAAACTGCCTCTGGCTTGTGCTGATACCACTTTTCCCCATGGTTGAATCCCATTTGTTTACTTAGTTCCCAGTGTATCATCGTTGCTACTCAATCGTGTCTATGCTTATACTCCTTCTGGGCGAGCTGACTGCATTCACTAGTTATGTGGTTTACTGTCTCATCTCTTTCACCGCACATGCAGCATTTGCTATTTGTCTGTGTTCTGTCGATTTTTGCTTTTATGTAGTTTGTCCTTATGCTTTTGTTTTGGGCTGCCATGATGAGCGATTCTGTTTCTCTCTTAAGGTTTCCCTTTCGTAACCACGTCCATGATTTCTCGTCTGCTATATCTTTTATCTGTCTTTTAAACTCGCCGTACAATTTTTTCCCTTCCCACTTTTCTTTTCTAGTTTGCTGTACTGTTCCATTGTTTTCTACTTTATTGTTTGTTGCACTATCCCTCGCGCTCTTTATGATTTCTTCACTATTTGTCTGCACATATCTATCTAGGACTACTTTAGCTCTCTGGACACAATCTTCAATGCTGATGAGCCCCCAGCCACCTTCTTTTCTCTTAACGTATAGTCTATCTGTATCATCCCTAGGGTGTAATGCTTTATGCATCGTCATAAGTTTCCTTGTTCGCCTATCCATTGATTGGAGCTCTTCCTTTGTCCATCCTAGGAATGGTCCTGTATACCGAACTACTGACACAGCCCAGGTGTTCATTCCTTTTATTAGGTTTCTGCTATTTATTATTATTATTATTATTATTATTATTATCGTTATTTGCTTTCAACCGCCAGAAGAAGAGAGACTGTTAAGAGAGAATTTTCTTCCTTAGGTACATTCTATGCCTGGAGAAGGTCGTAGAAACGAATCTACCGAGGTGTCGTAACTACATCGAGAATGAGAAGAAGTGTTCAAATTGTCCAAAAAAAAAAAAAAAAGAGTTGGTATAAAAAGATGATCAAGTTTTGATTAACTTTTTAACAAAGAAGATGAATTTTCTCTTTTGAAGTAGGCTTTATGAAAACTGTTAATTTGCATGAAAAGCCATGTCATTTCTGAGTTTGTGATTAATACATTTGTCGCCACAATGTGATGCTTTTTATATTCGTTTGAAAAAAGCATAAGAACAAAGGTCTTGATCAATATGGTTTAAAGAAAAATCTTCTTTTTCTTCTTTTTTTTTCTTTCAAGTCACTCGTTCTCTTCCCTGCGCTCAACTCAATTTTCTACTTCTTCTTCTTCTTCTTCTTCTTCTTCTTCTTCTTCTTCTTCTTCTTCTTCTTCTTCTTCTTCTTCTTCTTCTTTTTTGCTATCTTCATTTTACTGATTCCTACAATTTTCTCCTCCTTATGGCCTGCAATCTTCCTTATTTCTCTTCTTTTTTTCTGTTCCACCATTTTCTTAACTTTTTTGTAAATTCGTCTGCAAACACTTCAACGGTGGTCTCTAAAATATGGAAACTAGGTTCTAACTCGAACAACCGGAAATGATGTCCCCCCCACCATTTTAGACCCTCCCTTCTTAAAGTAAATAATTCAAAGCCAAAATAAGAGGGTAAAATGGAGGTAAAATTTGCGTGTCGCTTGGTGCTTTGAACAAGGCACTCATTCATGTTTATGAGACAGATTTTACAAGTATGAAAGCAGCAAAATTGTTTCTTGAAGTTGGCGTGAAGTTATAAATCTACATACACTCAATATTGCTCGGGCTCTTAGTCAAGGAATACTGATTAGCAATTTAGTTTTGCAGATTATTATTATTACTGTAACACCTCGATTTTCAGTGTGTCCAGCAAACTTGAGTCCTTGCTCTCGTTCTTGACATACTGTTCTGACAGTATGCTTGAATTGATCAAAACTTACTTAGTTTTAATCATGTTTTTTGACCTTCAAGTGACATGGTTAGCATGTGTCAAAGTCATTGTGTTTTGCTAACATATTGTGTTCCGTCATGACTGACAGGATTGGGGACGGTCGCAACAAGTTGTCAGAACAGATTTTTCAAGTTTATAAAATTCTTTAGCTGTGTCAATTTGGGATGCCTGTGATTTTAAAACAAGTTTTTGGAAGTCTTTCGGGAGATTCAAGGTGTTAACACGACAAAAGTTCACACGACAAAAAATCAGCCTTTAAGACCGCTACAGTTTTGTACGATACATAGTTATTTAATAAAAGACAGTCGGCTGAATCGTAAATTGTTCCATTATTCCTGTCTAACACTAAAATATGGAGAGATTGAATTGAATATGTAACATCTGCATAGTTATTGAATCAAGGTAGATCTATACCTATTTTGAGTTAATAACCATGCATAAACAAACAAAACTGCACACAAATAAATAACTGTTATACGATAAATAAATGAATAATACTATATCATTGTGTATAGACAAATAAAACTATGATCTTATCATAAAACAATACATATCTTTAGAATACTATGCTTATTGTGACAAAAAGTTAATTGCTGAAATTTAATATATTTCTAACATTTTGCAGCCGTTCCTTATTAGTATGAAAATTTTGTTGGTCAAATTGTCTTATTCACACACACATAATTATACTCACATGCCACATACACATACATCTGAACACACGCATACATACGCACAAACATCAAATACGCTTGCGTATGCAAATGTATGTGTCTGTGGCATGTTTGTGTGTATAATTTGCATTTTCCGTCTGTTCGTTGTCTCTCGCAGACAACACATGTTCGTTTGAGGTATATGCATTTAAAGTGATCAAGAAGTGACCTTTCTGTGAGGTGTCACGAATTTTCTTGGTGATTTTCTTGGTGAATTTCAAAAAATATCTAGGATTATCGAGGGGATGACAAGCTCACAAAGTATACGAGTCTGGGATCCAAGGTCAAAAAATGTGAAAAAAATGAACTTTGATGTGACACCCTAGCTGTAAAATTTCGTGGAGATTCGAAGAACATATTCATACAAAGTTTCTTTTTCCATAAAGATACTCTCAAAGTAGCAAATATTTGATTCAAGCCTTGGATTTTTAGCAAAACCGACTTTCTGTGACCTTTTGGCCTCTCCTGACTACAAAGGTCAACAAATCAAATGTTATATATCATCTTGAAGCTGATATTCTAATTAAAAAAATGAGAATTGTTACTTTTGAGTTTTTGGATCCTGAGATTTGGACAATAACATTTGCCCGACTCCTCACGTTTTCTATTTGGGCAGTAACCAACTCTAGTCAGAAGATTACCCATACTAATCTTCTTTAATCCAATTTAACTTTCCAATGTCACTTGTCTGGTGTTTGACTGCAGGGGTGTCACATCAAAGTTGGATTTTGGGGCCTTTGATCACAGACTATATTGACGATGTTGGATGATTCAATATTGTGAAACTTAGGCACTTAACGATGGCTTGTTCTTCAATTTTGATCCAATTCCTCCAATCTTTGAAGGGTCCATAATATAATTTTTATTATATAGATTTTCAACTAATAATGTCATCGAAATGTTTCAAATGAGATAATAATTTAGGGTAAGAATTAGGGCGCAGAAAAAATTCCTGCACGGAAGAGAAAATAATTTTAGACTTCAAAAAAGTTTTTGCACGACTTTGTAAAAAGTAATTTTCTCCCACTAATCAGAAGTTCAAGGTTTAAAATCTGAATATCTCATTTCCACTATACGTTTGGTATAACAGACACCCTAACAAGATGAAAAATCTAGACCTCTCGACGGCCCACCCATTAATCTAGACGGAAATTGTACCTGATGAGACAATGATTTATTAGATGATTCTAACCGACGCTGTAGGTAATGAATTCGTCGAGGAAAAACTGTTGAAAAGCAAATAACTTATAAACTCCGTTAATCTAACGTAAACGTTCTTCGCGTCTCTTATTCTTTTGTGCCAATTAGAATTTGAAAAAAAACAAAAAAAAACGAAGCCCTCTCCCCTAGAAAAAAGAAATCAAAACTTGTTGACAAACAAAGCCACTACATTAGCAGGTTTGAATTCCCTGGTTGTTTCAAGGAGGATCTAAATGAAAAACAAAACGAATTGAGAATTTGAAAAAGAAGAATACTAAGGGGGGGAAAAGGAAATTTGGTAAAGAAGAAGAAGAAGATAAAGAAGAAGAAGATAAAGAAGAAGAAGAAGAAGAAGAAGAAGAAGAAGAAGAAGAAGAAGAAGAAGAAGAAGAAGAAGAGGAGGAGGAGGAGGTGGCAGGAACATAGAAAATGAACAAAAAAGAAGAAGAAAAGGATAGAAAAAGATGAAGGAAAGAAAACTAGATGAAGAAGAAGTATGGAACATTATGATGTGTGAACGATAAAAGAGGGTAATATAATGAAGGAAGGTAAATGAAGAAGTTTCTAAAGAGCAGAAAGAAGAAAAAAAAGAGAAAAGTGTGGGGATTCAAAGTGGCGGGAAATGAAGGAAAGCCGGTTTAGGGCCAAGCAAAGTTAAGGGTGAATGAAGACAAAAGGGCAGGTAGGATAATACGGAGAGGGAAAGTCAGATAAGTGGAAGATCAGAAAGAGAAAGAAAGACACAGAAAACCTAGGGTAGTAGAAGAAGAAGAACTAAAGAAGAGGAAAGAAAGAGAGAATGAGAAGACGACGAACTCGAACGAATACTGAAGAAAATTGAAGAGAGAAAGATCAGTGAAAAGAGACGACGAAGATGGAGAAGAAACAGAAGTAATGATTGGAGGATCTTTTTTAAAACACAGGGCCTATTATTGGCTTTCGTTGGCCACCTGTGTTGAATGTCGCAATCATTCCAAGAAACATTTCTCAACACTACCACCCATGAAGAAAGAAACCCGTGCCATGAAAGGACTTTAATTTTACGCCCTTTTTTTTTCAAAGAATGAAACAAGGAATAGTTATAGAATTGAGAACTGAACAAGGAAGAAAGACAGAAAGGAAATTACCAAAATCCGACTTCTTTGAAACTTTTTTTTGCTTGAGAGAGAAAAATCCCTTTAAAATCTGTCAGCCGTAATAGAATAACCCAAATTCTCCCACTAACTTTTTTTTCTTCTCTTGACAGACGATTTATTTCCAGTATGTCATCAGGATAATGGTAGAGGTGAGTAATGTTGGCTGATCAAAGACTGGTAAGGCTTATTGGTGGAATCCGGGATTATCGTTTGAGAAAAACAGAAGGATAACTTTGACCATCATTATGCGAAGGAAAGGTAATACACACACGCACACACCTATGTATATATATATATATATATATATATATATATATATATATATATATATATATATATATGTGTGTGTGTGTGTGTGTGTGTGTGTGTGTGTGTTTGTGTGTGTGTGTGTACGCGTATACGCGTGCGTGTGTGTGATGAGACATTTAATATGTTAGAGAAACCATTTATAGTATATAAATAATAATATCTTGCCTGAATTTGTGATATCAAGGAATGTCAAAACTATGATGACGTAACTAACAATTTGACTCATAACTGACCTATTTACACAAGGGCCAACTCGCCCCATGTAGAATTAAGTTGGCCCACATTATAGGATAATCCGGCTTCTCATTCTTAGTAATCAGAAAACGATTAACAAAAAGCTGAGCAGAGCAGTTTTGTATCTTTTTATGCCCCCCACCTTAAAGAAAAAAAAAGAAGAAACATTCATTTGTGATGCTAACAGTGTCAACGTCATTATACAGGATATGATAATATTCGACACTCCCTGTGTAGGTTCAGTAAGAAATCTTTTTTTTTTTTAAATTAAGATAAATCTTTAAAAAAAATTAGAATAAATGGATTCGAGAATATCAGTTAAGAATAACAGGCCTATATTATTTCCTTGTGACCAGGATATGTGATTAAAACAAACACAATCAGGAAAGGAAACAACATTTTGACATCGTATGAATTGAAAGATATTTTTTAAAAAAAAGACGCCGCCAGTACAGTTCATTAAAAACGACTCTCTTAATTATCAACAAACGAAATAAAACATGGAGCATATTTGGCACTAGGATTTGAAGAAAATCAACTTGTCCCGACACAGACTTGTTTATTCTTAGGGGATGGCGGTTACCACAGTCACAAGATTAAACAAGACACCCCCGACGATACCTTTGATGCACAGGTTTGCTCACAGTTACACATATCTGGCTGATACCATTCATCATCTCTGAAACCTGATCAGAATAAATCTAGAAAAAAGTTTCTAGCCCTAACGTCACCTGTGTGCAACGTGTACGCACCAAATTGCCGGTGCATGCGAGTTAGGAATCGTGTGACCAAAATAACTGAAAACCCCTTGGGCTTCGAATAAAAGCCTGCAGTCTGACTAACCCCGGACACACACACACACACACACACACACACACACACACACACACACACACACACACACACACACACACATATATATATATATATATATATATATATATATATATATATATATATATATATATATATATATATATATATGTATATATATATAAATATATATAGACAGAGAACTGGTAATTAGTGGCTTCTACAAAATATACCTCGTCAAACATTACTTTGGTGGTGCTACAGTTGTATTTGATGATTATGAATGCTCTTCTCCCACAAGTTTTTGTAAACAACCGCAAAAAGTGCATTCCCTGGGAATAACTGCATCAAATAACGTCTCATTCAAGCACTAGGCCCTGATCTCAGGCCTAATGGTGTCACTGTGACAGATGCCGATGCACTAATAGTTTCAACCGCACTGGATAGGGCCAAATCTGCCAATGTTAAACCAATGGTAGTTGATGGAAAAGATACTGATTTGTTGGCCATGTTGGTAGCAATAGCGTTATCATCAATGGATCTATTTACATTGTGCGGTGTCATGCCAATCCTGTAACTCTCTACAGCATTGAGTAGCTTTAGCAAGTATGAGGGGGTACAAAACAGCACATCTTGTTTCTACATGCCATAACTGGGTGTGATACCAAATCAGCTCTTTCTGGACGAGGGAAAGTGAAAACATTGAAACTAGCTTAGAGGAAGAAAAAAAAGATGAAAATTTGTCTTCTAACATCAATTTATTTGCACTAACTTCAGGCACTCCTGATGATGTAGCCACTGCCGGGGGAGCAATTTCTCCTCAAACTGTACGGAGTCGAAATGTTTACCACACGTAACAAGTACAGATGTGGCTTATACATACTCAGTAGCTAGAGCATCAGCAAGTGATACCTCTACATTGGCTAATCTCCCACCAACCACTGCAGCAACTACGCAGCACTCTTACAGAGAGTACCTACAGGTTCAGCAGTGGTTAAGTCGATCTTACCCCAACCCATCACTGAGTAGGGATGGAAATCAGAAGAAAACAACTTGATGGCGATTGTCGCCTACCAACCGGCTGCTCCTCGGGTCCTGTTGAAGCTTGCCAGCTGTGGCTGTGGAACAGAAATGGGAACAGAAGTGGGAATGTCTATCGTTGCTCAAAGACAGGGATGGTTGGCTCAGATATGTGTACCCATTCCATGGGCTAGACATACGGCCCGTACTATAGCCGATGAAAACTGAATTAATGATTGAATTCGTAAGATAAAACTTTGTATTCTAATATATATTTTGTTTTCTTTATTTCGTATTCCTCGTTACAAACTACATATTTTGTTTTGTGTTTTGTTAAGTCGTCTTGTCAAATGAATTATGATTGAAATTAGTTATACTTATATATTTTTTCAAATGCTTAACGGGGGGAAAATTGTTGACCGCTGGAGTACTACTGAGTTACATCGATAGCAAAGACCTTCGGTCTGGTTGTCATTCGAATACACGTGATTGTGAGATGAAGAAAATCTGAGTTTTGCCCCAAAAGCAGCTATTTTGTATGTTAGCCATAAGGAAAGAAGTACGGGGTACAGAGATTTTTAGCAGGTTATTCCTCTTTATATCAGGCAACTATTTTTAGAAAATCAGCTCACCTGGATTTTGGCAAGCATTAAAACTTGCTCAGAAACAGGATGAAAAACTTTTGAGTTGTTATGAAGCGCACCAAATACTATAAAATGTTGGGCAGTTCAAGGGATTTTGCTGCCGATTATGTTAGACGCCATTATGAAAATATGATATTAGATATATCGTATTAGACTTTTATTAGACACTCGTTGGTACTATAAAACACCATTGAAAAACCTTGTGAACGATGCATAATGAACGAATAATGCATATTTTGAGGATATTGCTGGCGTCCGTCTGGGACACCATCTTGGAAATTAAACCTGTCCAGAGGTCAGTCTGTGGTATACTTTCACTATGTAATCAAAGATGCCATACGGAAAAAGCACAAGTAGGTAACCTGGGATTATTATGTTGTTCCTCCCATCAGGAAACTATATCAATCACCTTGTCAGGATTTTTCTGAGTCAATTGCTTATGCTATTGGACTACTGGCCGATTTCGGTTGGTCTGTCCACAGGTTGCCTGCCACGTCTCACGGTTCGGTGACATCAATTCACCCGCTTGTTAAACTGCCTTTCAGTACCCGATTTCGTCCTGTAGGGATATCTGAGCAGCGAAGTCCATGAGACATGTCCAGTCAGCATCTTTGTACTGTTGCAGCACGCTCATATGACCACAGAAGATATTCTGCGAAGCGTCGCTTCCGGTTAAAATGCTATAGTGTTTGGAAAATAAAGGTGACAATCTTATGGACTACATTTTAAAACTTTAAAAAACTTAAACTTCATTCATTTATGTATCTTCTTAATATCATGCTTTAATATTGAAGTCACGTGTTTCTGCTTCACAATATATATATATATATATATATATATATATATATATATATATATATATATATATATATATATATATATATATATATGAGGTATAAGGAATGTCCGGGAAGTATCCAGCAATTTAACATTAACGATAAATTGTCTACCTTGCGTAAAGGTCACCTTTAAAGAACTTTTTTAGGGATCACACTCTTATCCCTACGTCGCTTCTACCTTTCAAAACAGTCTGTAAAATCCTCATTAGGATTGCCATGAGCCGTCTTGTCGCATTCTCCACAATCTCGTCCACGATCTGAAATTAGCGACTCACTGTCGACTGAGTAACTCTGCGTGAGAGTGTCTAATCATGCATGTGCAATAAAGTCCCTTCTTATTGTTTGCCAAGTAACATCGAGGCCACTCGACCGATTCTTGAGATATTCAGAATGGCTGGATATAGAGAGAGAAATTTTATGCAATGTGAAAGAAAAATGTCTCAAGAGCATTGAGTACATTATCTAAATAGCCAAGATGGAATTTTCAAAATATGCACAACGGAGAATAGTAGTGAGAAATTATATTTTACTTTACCATTTGGGAGGTCTCGGTACATTCAAAAGTTTTCCCCATGTAAATAAGTGGTAACTACTAATTCGTGTCATCCCATTTTGGCTTACGAAAGATTTTATAGGATCTATTTATTCGATAGTACGGGAAAACCTGTAATAGTTTCCACGTATATCTTCAATCACACGGTTTCCATAAACAGTTCATCAAGAATATCTGAAACCTCTTCAAACTACGATGATATCGGAGACAGAGACACTTGCCTCGTGAATTTTTTTGTTGCCGTGTAGATCACGTTTTATAAATTCGAAATCAGCAGAAACAAACCATTGTACTTACTTGAATAGGCGGGGTTCTGTTCTTTCGCTATAAATTTCACATTATTACCAATAAACAAAAATACTACCACAGGCCAAACAAGGAAAACGGTAGAATGTATCTCTAAGCTGCCACGGACTTTATCGGGTGCGCCAACGACTTATCTGACTGTTGCTGCAGCAAGGTGTCCGTGGGCAGAGAATATCAGTACGGGACACATGGCTTGAATTAATAGCTTGCTCACTCCAATCCTCTTGCCTATTTTGATAAGCAATACGGTGGTCAGAGTCAAATGGGTTCCAAGCAACGGCTTAGTTGAGGTTGGAAGGAGTTGGGGCCCGGACCACGGTCGCATTACCTAATTGTTAGCGACAGCTGATCTGAGTGGGGGCAGCGAAATTGACCAGCCTTGTTGTATCGTTCTAAGCTGGCTGGCATCTGCGTCGTTCGTTATTTGACGTTAACTTAGTGATTTTGGTGATCTGTTTGAATTGAGATAAGTTTTCCTTTCTATGTAAACTGCACTATCTTTTAGTTAGGTTTTTTTTTTTCCTTTTTCTCTTTTCTTCTTTTTGTCTTTCTTTCTTTTTTTTCTTCCTTTCGATCTTGCTACGTTAATTTGTTTTTCTCTGTCTTTTTAGTTTCCTTTCTGATTTCTTATTCATTGAAATTTCTTTCTTTCTTTCTTTTCATTCACTCTCTTTCTTATCTACCCCAAACGTTCATACCTCGACTCTCTATCCTTGCTTATCATCCCTAGCATTTTTGTCCTTTTCTTTCTTTCTTCCTTTCTTTCTTTCTTTCTTTCTTTCTTTCTTTTTTCTTTCTTTCTTTTTTCTGATTTCTTCCTTATTTTGCTTCCTTCTTTATGCCTTTCTTTCTTTTTGCCTTTCTTTCTTTCTTTCTTTCTTTCTTTCTTTCTTTCTTCCTTTCTTTCTCTCTTTCTTTACCGTTCCCTGTCTGTCGATATATTCATAACCTACCCTTTCCTTTTTAACTTCCTTCTTTTCTTTTTTATCTTCCTTTTCGCCTCCATTCTACAAATATTCTCAATCTTATTTTATCTCTTCCAATAGTAATCGATTTCGCACCCTATTTCTCTGTATACACTCATGCATACACACAAACGCATGCACGTACACACGCACGCACACACGCACATGCACGCACACACATATGTATATACATAAGCGTGAGTTCATCAATGAGTTCTTAACCTACTGATAAAAAAGCACCTATTTTAAACAACAGATATTTTTTCAACATAATCTCTTTCTTCGTAAATGCACCTAATAAAGACGTATCTATTAATTACATAATATTCAACATTATACAATGAACATTTTAGACCGAAAGTCTGCTATTAAGTACGTGCTCATTGATCCAAGCTCATACATATGCACACACGTACATATAAATATATTTTTGTCCTATCTATCTATCTATCAGAGTTTGGTCATATCTATCAATATATATATATATATATATATATATATATATATATATATATATATATATATATATATATATATATATATATATATACATATATATATATTATTGTCATCCACAAACAGCTGTTTCGATGTATTACATCTCTTCAGTGTGGCTATAGAATTGAAACCCTCACATCGGACCCGGAGGCCGATGCGTTACCCACTGCCTTCATAATTATTTCTCTGGCAGATAGACAAATAGACAGACGGACAGAGAGACCAACCGGAGTAGTTGTCACGAATCGGTCCCCAAAGTCAGTAATTGAATCTTCAAGGATTGTATCAAATGCAGAATATTCTTCTGCCACTTTGAGTTTTAATACGAGTAATCAAAACCGAGATTCTTCATTAACTCCCTCGACTGACAGCAATTCGTGTCGTTGAAAAACTTACGATATCCTAGCAGGGAAGGCATCGGTTTTATTTATATAAAGTATGTTCGCAGTTGGGGTATCGACCAAGAGAACGACAAATTATCCAAGGAGCACACAATGGGCTCTTTTGTGTGACCCCGTGGGTCTGTTTACTCTTGTCTCTTCTCATACTTATGTATTTACTCTAACGCCCCACCTTTTTTTTTTCGAAAAAGGGACCGTGGACTGGACTTTCCTTCATTAGTCATCACCCTAAACCCGTTTTCTATTCATCTGATGCGTAAACCTATTCAAGTTTCGCTCAAGTAGGAACTCTTGAAGCTAACAGACTTATGGGAGGGGATATATATATATATATATATATATATATATATATATATATATATATATATATATATATATATATATATATATATATATATATATATATATGGGGGGAGGGGGATTAATAAATCAGTAGCCTGACACGTAATTATTAGCTGAATTATTTTGATCTGGAATTTCCACTGTACAATGTTTATTGTATGTGATTAATCTTCACCACTGAATCAAGTGCATTGACATGCAAGCAGATTATACTGAAAAGTAAATATTTGTCGGTTAAAATAAATAATTTTTTTTCATCATTAGACTATGAACTCATTGATGTATATATATATATATATATATATCATCATCATCATCATCATCATCATCAGTCTTTTAGCATCCGTCGTTGGACATAGACCTTCCCCAGGATTTGCCACACTTCCCTATCATGGGCGTCACAGAGCCAGTACTTCCTGAACTTGTCTAGCTCGTCTCTCCATCTAACATTTTGCCGGCCTCGGTTGCGCATGTGGTCTCGGGGGATCCATATCGTGAGTCGTGATGTCCATCGATTGTCTGCCATTCTTGCAACATGGCCGGCCCACCGCCATTTGAGATTTTTAATGGATTCTCTCTCTATATATATATGTGTGTGTGTGTGCGTGTGTGTGTGTGCGTGTGTGTGTGTGTGTATAATTTCATTGTCCAAAATATTTTGATTCATTGCACATACACTCTACCGTTTGGCACTTCAATATATTCAGATAAAGCTAAGTCTGACACAAGGCCATCACAGATGAGCATTAACCGAGGATCAAGCTCCCTTACAGTGGCTCGCTCGACTGACATGCTTTCAGTTGCTCAACAATTGAAGGCCTGGCATGGACTCGCTCAACAAAGGTTAATTTGATTCAAGGCCATCATAGTCGACCATTCGCTAAAAGTACCTACCATCACTAACCTGTCAAATGTTGTTCAGCAGTTGGTATCCTAATATATTTACTTAACTAATCTTAGTCTGACACTAGGTCGTTATAGAAGAGGATTTGGTCAGGATCAAACTCAAGCGATAATCTACAAGACTAACCTGCAAGCCCTCGCTTTAAAATTAGAGATATCTTTAAACTAAACGCACCTCCACATAAAGTAGTAGTTTGCAAGCCAGACTCGTTGACCGTAACTAATTCCAGAAGATTGATGTCCAAAGGCTACCTCGTACTGTGATGCTGTGCCCAACTAAGCTAGGCTCATCAAATTGCTACGGGGCAATGGTTAGAGACTTGTTTGCAAAATCAATTCGCTAGAGTAGTCAGGCGGGGGTCTATCTCCATTAACACTCCAAGTACCCAAGCCTTGTACCAAAGAAAGTTAAGCTTGGTAAATAGCAGTTAAAATGTGCATCGTAGCTCAGTTGTTGGCAAACTCGTCTAGCAGACTTAATCATTAGTGTTAGTCCGATCCCGAATACTTCACCCGTAACTGTGGCCTTGGGCAAACTACGCTAAGCTATGTGGATAACTGTGAGTGTATAAAAACTATACTTGAGTTGCTTGATGTAGACCGATCTTTTTTTAAATTTTGGAATTGTATTATAAATCGTCACTTTTTGAAATATTGACTAATAATTAAAAAAGAAATGAAAAATATATTGAATAGTGTAGCTACCAGAATGTTAACGAACATAGATACGATCAGAATGAAGGGTGATTGTAAGGGTTTGAATTCTTGATGGCTTATTTGATAAAGCAGGCCGGACTAAACGGTGCTTCTCCCTGGCTACATGGATATGGGTTCGAATCCCACTTTAAGTTAATTCTTTATTTTCCAATCAACACTATCTACTGATTCGCTTGTTAGAAAAAATAACTTTGAAAAGATAATGCTAGATAATACTTCCACGAAAAAAAAAAACAACGGAAAAATATAGTGACCTGGCGGAAGATCTATGGATAGTAAGCGAGTCTTGCTGCTCGAGTCGCCAAGTTAGTCCTATCTTTACTCGGTGCTCAACAACAGTGGTCTTGTGTCAGGCAAAGCATCAACTGTGTATTTGAGGTGCCTTGTGTATATCGATTGTTAACAAGCTAATTTCGCCACATACTAAATCGCAAGGTTTGTGAATTTGACATCCACTGTGCGCCCCTCTACAGTGGCCATGAGCCAAACTAAGCCAAACTGCTTGAATAATTATGCATATGTAAAACTATATTTTGGGTGACTGACGCAAGTCTGAGGTTAGTAAGCTAGTCTCACGGGCCAAGTCGCTAGTGCAATGAGTTCGATCTTGATAGGGTGACCCCGTAAAGGTGCCCTTGGGTTGGTTTAGGGATGGACTAAGCTTGGTAAATAACGCACAACCACGATGCTGCATGTTGCACCTGTTCTTATTTGCGACTGACATGACTTTAAAACAATTCGACAAAAAGGTCACTAATTCTCCGCCCACTAACTCCACACCCGGATTGAGATCAAGAACATGTAAACAAATACACGGTCATATATGGAATAGGTAACTTCCACCCGAACTTTCCTCTCAATGAATATACATGTCTGTCAGCAACCGCACGAATATTAGAATATTGACCGAGAAAACGCAAACTGGTTTTCTTGCATAATTTCCGCTCGTTTCGTCTATACTGTTCGTATTGCTCTCTTGAAAGAGGCGGACTCCTTTTTTTTTTTCTTTTTCTTTTTTTTTTTTTTGTTTAGAAGAAACCATCAACCAAAACTGTCAACATAGTTTTTTTTTGTTTTTTTTTTTCAGTTTTCAAGTTGGTCTTGCTTGCTGGCTATGTGTGCATGTATCTATGTAGCACGTGTACAGGCAGCATCAATGGAGTTAGCAGGCTTGTATTATCAACAATTACTCTTCTTATGTCTGGAGAAAAAAAAAAGGTGTTTACCGCCACGAATGTCTTAAAAGTTTTCAGTGGGAGGTTCAATTTGCAACGTAAGTTTATCTTAAACTAGTTTCATAAATTGTGTCCATTTTTTTTAATTGACCTCTTCCAACACAGTATGCTGCCAAAAGACGTTGATAGTGTGACAGTTTCTATTGAGTGACTAACCAGACCTGTTTATTTCTCTATTTGCTCCAAGATCTGTGCTTGGAGTCAGAGAGTTGGCTCTAATGGTTAGCAGCTTGGCAACTGGAATCGGCCAAACCGTTCTCGAATCGGCAGTTTGTGTTTTTTTTTTTGTTTTTGTTTTCTTCACTTGTGTTTTCTGGGAATGAATGAATGATCGCTCAGAATAGATCTGGTCAGGTATGATTCCCTGTTGTTGGTACCATGTTACCCAGTCACATACTACTTAGAGAGGAGAAGAGGATGACCAAATAACTGTCATTGCATCATCCCTAAATGCTATGAAGGACTCAGCACGATATCATGATAATCTACTAGTTACTTGGATAATTAAAATTTCATTTTTGAGTTGCCGAAAAAAACTCCCCGGTTTCGTTGGACAACAGTGTATGTCATTGACTCTACCTTCGTAGTGAAGCGAGGAGGTTCTGTCGGGAGGACGGATCTCGGTCACTGCGATACTAGGCCATGGAATAATTTGATTTATTTATATGCGATTATTATCTACGTCGCAATTTATTTTATAATGGCTTTTAACAAAGAACAAAGCAAGTGTATAGTCTTTGATTACATATGAATATTGTGAGTAAGCTTATTTTGAATTCTATGCTTCCATAGAGGCTAAAATTTATGCACGCGTATATTTGTTGATAGATATAAATAAAATTGTACACATTATGCAGCAGTAACTATCTGCTAGATGAACTCGCACATATATACATACATATATATATATATATATATATATATATATATATATATATATATATAATTATTGTATCATCCACAGACAGCTGTATTACATCTCTTCAGTGTGGCTATAGACTTTCCATTATCCCATCCAGTACTGCGAGGCAGAATTAAAACCTTCTCTTCAGACGTGCAGGCCGATATCCTACCTCTGGACTACGGAACTGAACAGTCGTTAAAGCTGAATTTAAGCGATATATTTATTCACACAGAAATCCCTCATCCACCAGAGTGATTTATTCCTATGGACGAGCATTATGTATTAGCTGGGATTCATAGAGTTGTCCGGGGAAATAAGTTATCAATACCGAGAGGTCACATAATAAATTCTCACACTGAGCTTCTCAAAGTATGGATCGTGAACCCTCCGGTGAGTCAGAAATTCAAAATGGACCTTTTTTGAAAATGCCAAATTCAACCTAACCTTGAATTGACCTTGAAAGAAATCAACAGAGGTCAGTGTCATCTGTTGTATGTTCATCCATGAGTTACCTATGTATACTAATTCCTATCTCCTTTAGGTTTGAAAATGTCTGATTTGAACTGACACTGAATTTACCTTTAGATATCAACTAAGGTCAGTTTCAAAAATGCAAAAAATAACCTAACCTGAAATTGACCCCAAGAGTTCAGTATTAAATAACCCATCATCTCGTCATTTGGTCAAGTTACCCTTGTATCAAGAATTCGCTGGCCATTGGATGCAGCTGTCTCCTCTAGATTTGAAAATGCCAAAATTGATCTGACCCTGAATTGACTTTTAGAAGTCACAAAAGATCTGCACCACCTATTCTATGTTCATCTTGGTTCAAGATACAATTGTACACAAATTCTGAGCTTAGTCAGAAACAAACATTCTCTGTCTTCATGGTATGAGATATTTATACGTATATGTACATATATATATATATTTCTGTGTGTATGTGCATGTGCATATATACACGTGTTTATTTATGTATATAGGACTGCTAATAAATTATTGAACAAGCAAAAATTTTGCTCGTTGGTGTAAAACCGGGAACTTCACACAATAACCATTGCAATCAACCAACGCAGGGCATATATTCAGGCAACAAATTTTGAGGTTCTCAGAACTGGATATCAGATTTAAAAATTAAAAATTGGATTAAATCGTTGAATATATCAAGCCTAGATTTATTATTTTCTTTTATTAGATGAAGTAACCCAAACGATTACTATTAACTATTATTAATTATCTTAACTCCTACTTATCTTCATCTTAATTTTTCTATACTCAGCTCGTCAATCTACGGTGGTGTTAATTGGAAATGCTCAATAAGCTTTCGATGAGGTTCGAACTCGCATCACTTGAAGATAGAGAGCTCACGTTCTGCTGTTCTTATGCCAGGCTAAGTGAAACCTTGTAAACACCAAAAAATGGAATTCACCATCGGTAGTGTGATGATCAACTGTATAATCTTTCAGGCAACTTCTTGGGTGCTTGGCCCTTACCTCCTTGGATGCTCTATTATTGTAGCCTTATGCCTGATTGAGATTATCACCGTAAATATTTGTGTGTGTGTGTGTGTGTGTGTGTGTGCGAGAGAGAGAGGGAGAGAGAAGGGGGTCATGTGCGTATAGGATTTCCAACCTCTTTGTTGGAAGCTGAAGGTTTGATGCCCACTCATTGGGTCACTTACGAGCAATTTTATATACGAAACCACGCCTTTGTAAGATGTCTTTTCCAGATTAACAACAAACCCACCAAGACAAACAGATTGATAGATAGATAACTAAGCTGTGTATATAGCTTTTCATACAGGGGAATACTAACATATGGAAGTGATAATTGTGCTGCTATATGATGATTGCTTGGCTCCGTGTTTGGAGATCCAGTGGGTTTTTCACGTCTTCTCAGATCCCGGATCGACAGGGTGTGTGCGTGAATAGCCAAAACGCCTGTGCAATGAAGTTTCAAGGGGAAGTGTGTCGTGCGCAAGGCCGACCCGATCCACGAAAGCAAAAGGTTTCCTACTCCTGGCTAATGCCAGCTGGCTATACTCCCTTTATGGGAGTATCCCGACAGTATGGCTGACGTGGGAAATCACACACACACGCAAAAGTTCGCAGCGCCTTTGCATGTTAGGGAGATCTCATAAGCGCCTTTGAATTCTGTTCGGCTATTCATCGTTTTTGCAATCACTCAAATATAATAAATATGTTACAATCCTTGATAAAAAATTTTTTTTTTAAAACTACGAAAATCGATTCAACATTAATTCATAGAAAAAATATCATCGGTTAGCGTTTGAAACACTTATCTTTTCTTTTTTGATCAAGATATGTAACGTCATACTGGACGAGGTAGCAAGAAAAAAAGCGAAGAAAAATGAATCTATCTTCCAAAACTAAGAAAATCGTAGCTCCACCCCAAAACGCTTTCAAAATCACAACCTCTTGAAATCTACCCGGGGATATGTTATTCTTTGCGTTCAGTGGGCAACAAATAGAATTTTTCGTTAAAAATTTTTGAAACCAGTACAAACTGTGCACCGTTACGGTTCGTTTGTATAATGCATTGAAGCATATGATTATGGAAAGAAGTCGATTTTGCTTCAAGATGAAAAAAAAAAAGATCAAAGAAAACTTGAATGGGAAGATCTTCCGCATGCAACATATTTTCAGACATGCTATCTCCAGTCTATCGATAATATAAAAGTGAGTGTGTTTTCTTGTATCTGTGTGTGTGTGTATGCGTGTAAAATGTATAGTCATCTTAATATGCTTTTGATGTAAACAACAATGTACGGGGATGGATCAATAGTTCTGTAGTCTGACACTTTGGTTAGATCCTGATCTGATAATTTCATTGTATAATGTTCAAATGTGGTTGATATTGACCACTGAAATAAGTTTATTGGCATGGAGGATGATTGTGTTGAAAAACACATATTTGATGAGCAAAATGAATGCCTTGTTCATCACTAAGCTACTAATATTGATTTGTTGATTTACACGCCCATGATAGAGAATTGTGGCAAATCCTGGAGAAGATATATGTCCACCGACGGACGTTAAAAGACTGATGTTGATGATGATACACACACACACACTCACACACACACACACACACATATATATATATATATATAGTGAGAGAGAGAGGGGGGGAGAGAGAAGGGGGATTTAAATTTCGCTGTCACTGATCAGTTTCAATCACAATCGACGGACAACTGTATTTTCTGCTTTTATTTTACCTTTGTATAGTGTTTTTTTATAAGGTATTTTTTCTGAGTGTTGTTTTTTTTTCTCTGATCCCGTATATGTGTGCTGATCAGGGGTGTTTTTATTGCCTAAAGAACAGCTGATAAGGTCTTGAATCTTGAAAATTACTCAGCAAATAACCGGAAGCGCCATCTTTGTCACTTCTGAAAAGTTCTTTTATACTATAGCCATCATCTACCGTGCACTCGTTAGGAAACAACAGATTACAAAAAAAGCAAAATGCATCATCAGTCTGTGCCATTTATTCAGATTTATATTCATGAAAACTCTCTCAGTCTCTCTCTCTCTCTCTCTCTCTCTATACATATATATATATATATATATATATATATATATATATATATATATATATATATAAGTCAGTAAGAAGAAATCGCTATTTATTTCGATGAGAAAATTTTGAGCGTTCCCAGACTCAAAAATGGTGATGATATATTTGAGTGAGTCGTTGTTGGTATGGACATCGGGGTTTTACAGGAGACTAGTGTATAGGGGAGATTTTGTGTAAAGCAGGGGGTACTCAAAAACGCTCCTCTCCACTCTACACCATTTCGACTAACGAAAGTTGTTTTTTTTTTCTGTAGTAATGCTATTCTTTCGAATCGCGGGTAACCTACGTACAAAATGCTCATCAGACCATGCATATATTTGTTGCATCAGGTCACTGCTACAACGCTTAGTGCATTCTGTTCCCACAGTCGGTCGGAATGACCGAAAAGGAAGCCAGATGTTAAGCAATTTGCGTGCACTGTTTTGATGATCAACAGCCCACATCAAAGACGTAATTGTTTATTGAAACAAGTCTAAGGGGTAACCTATGAAAATCATTGGTCCTCGATCGAGAACTTCATCCAAGCGTGGCCGAGATGTTTATCGCAAAGCAACAAGGGAAGTTGAAAGACGGCATTACATGGGGGTGGGGAACAGCAAACAATTTCTCACGCCTTGTTTCTTGTAGTCAGTTCAAATCACGGAGTCGCTATACTTCAAAAACATTTTCAAATGATTTGATAAATATTGAATTTTTATTAAATCGACGAGAATTCTCCCTTTCTTTCTCTTCATAAAGATTGACTTTCTACGACTATATGAGGAATGTTTAGAAAGTATCAAGTCATTTTGAATATCTCGAGAACCGTTTGCATGCCCTCGGTGCAATTTGGAAACTAATCAAAGGAGACCTTACAGTACATGCATGAACAGACACTTTCTTCGTTAATATTAGATGTCTGGATACTTTCCGGAGATATTTAGTATTTTCAGGAATGAAATTCATGTTACCATGATGTAGACAGTTCGGTCCCCAGTGTGTTTTCCTATTGTATACTAAGAGAAGCCAGCTTGCCTGGTGTCTGGGATAGTTATATACTTTACTTTGGTGCCAAAGGCCGGATGAAAGTTAGGATTTCGAATGATGATTTTCTGGGCAGGCAGGACATTCATACTAGGAATATAGGCATAATGAATCACAAAGCATCTATTTGTGTAATTACGCCTTGTGCAATACTGATCTAGGCTTTGTAAATACGAGTTTACCCCTCAATGCGAATTACTGAGGCATTGTGCCTGAATAAGCAAAGCTTAAAGAAATCCGTGCTCCTAGTAGCATGAGGTTTAGCAAGCTCATCTCAAAGACCAATGTTCTAGTTTAGTGAGTTTTAGCATCAATGAACGCCATGCTATTTTGACCTTTCTCAAAATCTGAAAGAAGAAACATTTTAGGCGTGATAGTATGCTAACTCTTACAGCATATCAAACATAGACACTCCTGATAAAAAATATAAGACCTATTGGAAATTTTTTAAAAGAAATTTTTTTAATGATAGATTTTAAACTCCTCCCACTTAAGGTTACCAATATTGCAATCTAAAAGGTTATGGAAACAAAAAGCTACATTCCAAACATTTTATTCAGAAGCTGACATTTTTATAAAATGATGCGTTTTATATGTGATCAAAATTATAAGACCAGGGGTATAAATTGTTAGATCTAGGGTAATTCCAATGTTTTTAGTTCAGTTAGAGATTAGCAATCACTGCGTGAAGGTGTCACCATACCTAGAGCAACCAAACTGACCGTGCTCTGATTCTAGATATCCATAAGCAAGGTTTGTCACAGCTAAGTTAAATCGCAGTAAAACTGTGATTTGCAACTTTCTAAAGGACAGCGGGAATCATGGAAAATCAAAATCCACTGGTGGGCCCCTGCATTGAGTAGGAGAATAAGATAGGTTGTTCTGAAAGACAAGGGACTTTCTTCTAGTCAAATTAAGGCAGTCACACATGCTGATTGCAATCCAGTAACTATCAGACGATACTTATGACAAAAATGTGTGGTAAATAAAAAGCGTAAACAAATTTCTAGGCTGCTTCCACGTCATAAGATGGGCCGTTTAAGGTTTGATCGTAAATACCGAATATGGGACGTCGAGAAGTAGAAGACAGTCCTGTTTTTTGATGAGCAAAAAATCAATCTAGATGGCCCCGATGGCTTCCAACGATATTGGCATAACAAAAACATGCCTCCTGAAAGTTTCTCCACACGTCGTAGTGGTGGAGGGTCCCTAATGGTATGGGGAGCCTTTTCTTACTGAGGGACGATGGAGCTCCAGGTGGTGCAGGGTCGTCAGACAGCGATTTGTCATGTTAGCATACTGCAAAAAAAGCATCGTTGGTAACGGAGGGCCTTCGTTTGTTGGTGGGTGGATGGTTACTCCAAAAGGATAATGCTGCAATCCACGCTGCACGACGGACCTTGTCCTTTCTACAAGAAAATGGGGTTCATCTCTTGAGACATCCTGCATGCTCACCGGACGTGAATCCAATTGAAAAGGTTTGGGTATGGATGGTAAGAGATGTTTATCGAAATGGCTTCACAAAATTGAATTTTGTGAAGCCATCTTCAGAAGCTGTAGCAACATCCCCTGCACCTTAATAGAAACGTTAATTTCTAGCATGCCTCAAAGAATTTTTGAAGTCATCAAAACCAGTGGAGGTAGAACTCATTATTTGATTTGGTTGTTGAATGTTTTCGTGCACTCTTCGTACGATTTCGTAGAATTTTTGTCTCTGGTCTTATAATTTTGATCAAGTGTAAAACGCCTTATTTTATAAAAATGTCAATTTCTGAATAAAATGTTTGGAATGTAGCTTTTCGTTTCCATAACCTTTTAGATTGTAGTATTCGTAACCTTAAGTGGGAGGATTTCAAAATGTATCATTAAAAAAAATTATTTCAAAAGATTTTCAAGTGGTCTTATATTTTTGATCAGGAGTGTATATACTAACTAGATTTATAAGGAAAATATCCTAGTTAATGTTAACATTTTATACCATACACATTCGTCAGCACAGGCTATCCAAAATCTCTCAGCAACGTGTGTGTGAGAGAGGGAGAAAATATAAACAGCAATATGTATTTATAAAAAATACACAGAAAAATGTTTGTGTATATTTCGATCTCATCTGATGTTAGTATAGACAAAACAATGTCCGTTATCGTGTGACACTGGCTGTCGTGATTTATAGCTTTGTTAAATTTCAGTGTTATCGACAGAAATGTCAGATTACAGACACTGAGATCAAAAAAACGTTTCCTTTGTTGGGGTGACGAGTGAATGACATTTTTTCCACAGACACTGAGAATCACAGTTCATTATTTTTCTCACTACACAGTACACTTCGAAATCTTAAATCACTTCCACAAACTCGAATAATTTCGGCAGTATGAATCTATTACTTCCGTCAAGCAAGTTGGAAGAGGTAAATGCATTCCCTTATGTTTGTCTGTCCATACAGCATCTCAAAAGTTTTCGATGGAATTCAATGATATTACATGGAAGGTTAGCTCATGGGCACAGGAACAAATGATTAAATTTTGGGGCGGTTCTAGGAATCTTTTTTCCAATTGAGAGATATTTTTCATTTGTTCATACATCTATACGTATCTATTCACGTTTGTCAACAATTTTTTTCAATAAATTCCAATGACATTTTATGGGGGGCGGGTACGGACCAAGACTTGGTTAAATTCTGAGGTAGGTAAAAGAATTCTTTTTCGATTGAGCGATATTTTTTTGAGATATACATCCTTTTTCTGATATTGTCTGCCTGTTCACACAATACTCCCAGAAGTAGTCAATGAATTTCAAAGAATTTTAGTTGGAAGGTCAGCCTTGAGTTTAGGGAAACTGATTGAATTTGGGGACTAATGAAGGGTTTCTTTTCGAACTTCTGATATTTTAGGCAATAGTCCGAGATAGAGAAAAATCAAAACTTACATAGTTGCCTCCCTTGCATTACAGCTATACATGCACTGATTTTCATTCGTTTTTAGTTAGTGTATGGCGTTAATAGAGATATGTGCTTTCTTTTTTATTTGTGTCCAAATATGGATTCATTTGCTCTCTGGATTTCTGAAATGATGTTTTTTTCTACCATTCCATATATTATTCAGATTATTATCTTCCTCTTCCTCATGATTAACACGACTCTTCACTGTTTTCTGGAGTTTTAAGATGAAGCGTCTCCATTATTCCATATGATATCAATTGTCCAAAGGTCATATATATATATATATATATATATATATATATATATATATATATATATATATATATATAT
Source organism: Thysanoteuthis rhombus (assembly GCA_963457665.1). Classification (NCBI taxonomy): domain Eukaryota; kingdom Metazoa; phylum Mollusca; class Cephalopoda; order Oegopsida; family Thysanoteuthidae; genus Thysanoteuthis; species Thysanoteuthis major. The sequence goes on along the minus strand of OY735211.1, from coordinate 37,193,798 downwards.
ATATATATATATATATATATATATATATATATATATATATGTGAGCTACTTTTTGGTTTAACAGATAAAGTGCTCGATATTTTTTCATACGAATACAACTGGTATACTTGTTGTTCCAATAGATACCTCAAATGTTTAGCAAATCACGAATTCAATTTTCAAGAGGTATCTGAGCAATCATTTCTTCACGATACCACTTGAAAATCACATTCGTGAAACAAATTTGTTGTGGTAACCATTAGTATAACAATCATATATATGTGTGTGTGTACACATATGTATCATTAAGAAGTGGATAAATTGCATTATATTATATTGAAACTCTATTTGAAATGATATTATACGGTGGGTATATCATTTGACCTAGACAACGTAAATAGAATAAACAACCAAAGAAAATGGGACTGCAGCAGGAATCAAACCTGCAAAGGATAGGTTAGCCGCTTCAATGTAGCATTTCTTTTACCATCGAGCTAAACAGCTGCTGGTAATGTTACGGCCCAAATAAATGTTTAAACTCAAAATTCCAATTTTGTTTATTCACTATGTGTAGCTGCTCTATTTGTCACTTCAACGCAGACAATTGTAATATCAAGAAAATGACCCTATTGGTCGCAGGTTCAATTCTTGCAGCAGCTCCATTTTCTTCGGTTTTTTATTCTATCTACGTTATCTTGGCCAAATGATACATCAACTATGTAACAACGGGAGACCATTTCAATGCTATATAACACAATTTATAATCATATATATATATATATATATATATATATATATATATATATATATATATATATATATATATATATATATATCATGCGCAATATATATATATATATTTGTGTATATATATATATATATACATATATGTATATATATATATATATATACATATATGTATATATATACATACATATATATATATATATACATATACATATATATATATATATATATATATATATATATATATATATATATATATATATATATATATAATTCTGTTGGGTAGCTTTTCATTCATTTGTCTGATGTCTATCCATCTCAGTCTGTTTTAATCTCTGCTCCTACCTTAATGCTTAATGTGTTACCATCTATTCATCGTACTTCTAATCTATTTATCTATGTTTTATCGCCGCATTGCCATTAAATCAAATTAATAATGACTAAAAAAAAACAGCATGTTAATGTTGATCGAGACACGCGCTCCACAGTTTGCCATTGAATTCTCTCCTCGTACACAAATTTACTTTCCGGGTGCAGCGACCATTGGCCTTTTGTGCATTTACAGTGAATATCCTGTCACTTATTCTTTTATTGACACGAACTCGGAAATCTTTCTTTAAAAAAATGTGTCAAGACTGGTCTAGAAAGCCGGTAAGTGTTTTGTTTTGCTTTTGTTTGTATTTGTTTTGTTGTTTTTTGGTTTTTTTTGGAGGGGGGGTGTTTCACTCACAGTGAGTGCAAAAAGTATCCGATACATATCAAAAAAGTTTATTTCAACATACCAATACATCTGCATAATTGACAGAATTTTAACCAATTTTGCGATTTTTCCATGTTCTCAACGTGCAATCTTTTTTCGATATCTTTTTTTCCATTTTCTTATTAATAATTCATGTTCACACCATATGTCTGGTGGTCATAGCTGAAGATTGAGTGACAGCAAGCCCCCCCCCCATCCTTGGCGCTGTAGTTCCTACTGTCTCTACCTCCCTTTGCTTTTCTAACATCTAACTGTTCATTCTGCCATTTATGACGACTGGGAATCGTTGATTACTTTTACTACTTGTCTATATTCCTGTAGTTTACTACTACTATAATTTTACTCCAAGATTTCTCACTCACGAGGGGGGATAGGGGATGAATGACATTTACAGTGATTACATGTTTCTGTTCAAGCATAAGAACAACCTGTCCGTGAAATTGCAGGGTTTGGTGAGTAGATAAGAGAGAACGGGTGAAAGGTATAAGGGAATTCAAAACTTTATTGCTGTAAGATACTATGCTTCAATATCCGTAGACAGCAGTTGACTCCTCGCCCTCTTTACGCACCTTTTTTAGTGGTGAAAAATAGAAGCTAAAGGAGTTGACATGTTAAAACAAATAAGTTTTATTGGCGTGAAAATACACCAGAGAAAAACATGGATAATGACCAGAGAGTGTAACAAGCAAGCAGACTAATATATATGATAATCAAATTTACATTTTTGTTTCATCAGTAACAAGATCTTGGGATTAAATAGTTATTAATTTTGAAAACGAACTATTTAAATGAGCATTAAATTTCTTCATTATTAAAGGTATTAAAACCGCGGTTCTTGCGAATATATGCCACTAGGAAAAATATATCAACCTTGATAATCCTAATGCGATTAAAATGTCAAAAACAAGTGAAAAAAAAACTTTTTCAAAATGTAAATTTAAGCTTAACTCCCATAAGATCCTGGTGAACAGTCAGTGCAGTAGTAGGTTTCATCTATTGCAAGCTCATGAAGTAAGGCAAGATATTTAGTGTCAATAACGAACGAAGAGAGAAAATTACGAACAAAGTATACGGCCTTGGTCAACAAGCCCACACGCAGTAAATTAATCATGGAGGAGAACATTGGGATATTTTACTGCATCCTCCAAACTCAACCTGGTTAGCACCTTCATATTTCGATTTCATTGGATCCCCTTCTTTGGGGGCAAAACCTTAAAAGGTGGATAAGATATGAATTCAGAACTATCAAATTTTTCTCTTTTCAGATTTCCAGTTTTCTCTCGAGGAATAAAAGTACAGGTCTGATTAGTCACTAAATAGAAAGCGTTGCGTGATCAACACCTTTTGGCAGCATGTCATATCGGGGGAGGGATGATCAATTAAAAAGTTGGAAAAAGGGATGATCAATGAATAACTTACTTCTCTCGACTTTTGTTGGCCTCTGATCACCAGAAAATCACAAAAGCGTAAACACTTCCGAACACAAACTAAGGAACCAATTTAGTATGAACTTACAATTTGACTCCCCCACCCACTCACTAATTACATTTTGGTTTTGTTTTTTTTTCTTTTTGGGTTGGGGGCTTGGAAAGATTGCCATTTCTAGACATAAGGAGTAAATGTAAAAATTTCCTGCCCTCTAGCTCCGTTGGTACGTCCCGTACGCACGGCACATACATATATAGCCAGTCAGACCACCTAAAAAACTGAGGAAGATGATAGTTTTAGTGACAGTGTTGTTCATCGGTTTCTAATTAGTTCCAGAGGGGGCCTTTGTCGTTGTTAATGATGATTATGTTCTGGTCTAATTAATTTACCTTTTGTAACTTTTGAACTGGTGTTTATTCAGTCTCAAAAAAAAGACATTGTATTCTGTGGAATCTAATATTCCTATTCCTTGTTTCTTGTGCTACGAGACATGAATAGACGAGAAAGAGAAAATTGTTATTTCCAGTGGTATAATGTTATAAGAACGGCATTCTGTTATTTTGCTTCCATCACAATCTTCATACTACTAAAACCCTCATTGACGGATAAGAAAACATAGCCAGTATATGTCAGAGTAATCATTTCATATGGCTTCCAAACGACTTTGGAATTGGTTAAGTTTCAAATATTTTCTTGCATGGAGGGGCTCAAAGTGCAGCTCCCACCCCCACGAACCACCAGTTGTAGAGGCTTGCTTCACTTATTGGAACAGCTCTGCGTTCCCTCACTTCTTTGTTTCATTAGCACCACACCACTGGTTATTTCCAAGTCTCCGGGAGATTAAAACGGTGTAAAATATATCATCGGACGAAATGGAAAACATTGACTCGCTGCCTTGCTATGCAAAAATTTGTGGCTCTTCTGTCGTCTTAAGGTGAGAAAATTAATAAAATTAGAAATTAGTGAAATAAGCTGTATTCCAAGGACGGTGGATATACCCCAACATAGTACTTCCCTATTGCGCTGAAAATGCTCGGGGAATCTATGGCTAAGATCTGGAAAAACTTGGTATTTTTCAACTCCTAACCACGTCCTAGAAAAGACCCATTGTCGTATCTTATATACTTGGGAACGCAAAATAAACGCACTTCCATACTAGACGAATATAGAGTATTCCCTGATGTCCGTGGCTCGGTCTAAATCCATTTATTTATTTTTGCATATGCTCAGCATAAAAAATTAAATGGGACTTGGAAAATAACTGCCCCGCTTTCCACCCTGAAAACGATTGTATGTCATTTCCCTTCCCCAAAATAAATATTTATGCAACTGAAAACTTGAAGTAAATGTGGATTTCTTGTAACATGAGCGCGAAATTCCTGTAAGATATGGATCATGATTCAAATAATACTGAACTTGTTCCAGCACTTGCTGGTGCAGGTCAGGGTAATAAAACACTTGACTTGGTCGGGGGTAGGAATTGGTGCAGGTTTCGGAAAATCAGGTGGTTTGGGGTTCGTTAACAGAATTCATTAACCCTGCCAACGAATTAGCAGAGGTAGGTGTATTTGGTCGCGTCCGTCTGTCCCTCCAGCTGTCTTTCTGTCCGTCTGGCCGCCCAAAAGATAGCTTTTAAAGCTGTCAAGGGCTTTCCATGGAGTTTTGTGGAAGGTTTGGACATGGAGTGAGTTGAAGCGGAGTTGCTTAAATTTGGTGGGGGATCCAGGGACCTTCTCGTTTTTTTTTTTAATCTATACATTTATGTATGGATTCATGCCTATCATCACGATATCTCCAAAAGTTCTGAATGAATTTCAACGACATTTAGTGGAAGGGTGGTAAATAGGCTACCACAGAAGTAATTAGATTAGCCCCCCAGCCTGACAGTGGCATTGACAGAGCTAAGCTCTTTCTGAGTGCTTTCTTATTTTGTGTGAGAATAGTGTTTTGAAATCCTCCCGAACAAGAGGAGTCAAGCCTGGTATTTGTAATTTTTTTTTTCATAATTTATAAAGTTGCAAATTCCTTCCTTTATCGCTCAGATCTCACATTCCTTCTTTTTTTTTTTTTTTCACTTTTTCGAAAATATCAACCAAAACTGTCAACATATGTTTCTTCACTTTTTAAGTGGGTCTGGCTGGCCGGCTGGCAAACTAAATGTCATGCGTACAGACTAGAAGGTTGAATATTTAAAAACGGTTTTCTGGCAGTGGCATTGACGTCACCTATTTTTATTTGGGGGTTCAATTTACAATGTAAGTGTATGCTTGATATGTCTCTCATTTTGTGTTCAGCAGTATACACTCTTCTTTTTTCTTTTCTTTTCTGAATTTTTATAATGATCACTGCTCAAAATTATTCATTGATCACCCCCTTTTTGAGAATTTAAAAAAAATATATGACCACCTCACTCCGAATACTGCATGCTGCCAAATACGTTGATTGCGTGACGGTTTCTATTGAGTGACTAACCAGATCTTTCTTTATTTCTTTCTTTCTTTCACTCTTTCCCTTTTAACGTGTTTTTGTTTGTTTTTTGGGTTTTTTTTCAAACCAACCTCCACATTTTCTACTTCGTTATTTCCTTCCCTCTGTCCATCAATCCGCCATCTTTTTGATGTCTTTCTTCGCGTTCTTTCGTCTTTTTTTGTTTCTTTCTGTCACGTAGGAATCGTTGATTGTTTCTCAACTTCCGAGGACGAGAAATTAATCACGTTGGTCCGTGCTGACACAGAAATAACATTCTTTTGAGAAATTCGGTTAAAAAAATTTTTCCTTTCAACCCGGTTTTGTTTTCGGGGGGGGGGGGGGAAGTAAATGGAGTACGTGTCATTTATTGTATATATTTACCAAATTAGCTAACTTAGATTCCGACATAGGTCCCTGGTGAGTGTCGAATTCACAGCACAAACGAATTGTGTTTGAAGTATGTTTACTAACCTTTGATCTTCGTAGGAGACTTAAGAATATATTTCTAGTACATTTTTTAAAATAAATAAGATGTATATTGATTAAATCATTATACGAAAATAAATATTTATTTATCATAAAGTATTTATGTTCAATAATATTGATAGTTATATTAATCCGTGTTATTTGATTTATTCTTAGATCAATTTTACATTGTAGTTTTATATCATATTATACATCATACCATGATAATATAGTACAATTTAAATTGAACAATATAATACCATATCATTTATTAGGTTTGTGCAAAAGTTTCCAAAGCTTTTTCTTTTAGAAATTAGTTAATTGATATGAATTACATATATTTATTAATCATCGAAATATTTTCCTTCACTCTCTATAACCTTTCACTTAACGTTCGGAAAGTTTTCGAATTCCATCTCGAGAGATGCGTCGATGAAATGAAATTTTGATCATCGAAGACGTTATGAATTTTTTGGCCAGATAAAGAACGCTGATTTGATCAAAACACCCGATGGAGTCAAGCCTTGTGAAAATGCCGTATGAGGAAGAATTTCCCACATCAATTCCATTACGTTTTGGGGTCAACATGACAACGAGTGGACAAGCGTTGTCATGCAGTAGTAATTCGCAGATTCCTTGTCTTGTAAATGGCCATTTTTTTCTGCAATGATAGCATTCAAACTTCAGAAAAAACGACTGTAACTGTTCCACCAGGTTTCAGCGATTCGTAATGCCGTACGTCTTTTATATCCCACCAAATATAGAATGAAATCTACCCGAAATTGAAAACAATGAAATAACTGAAATTGTATTTTGGTTTGTTCGAACTGATCAAATACTTCTATCGATCAACAACCTGTTCTATTATTACAGTAAGCATCTTCTGATTAAGTAGACTTACAGTTGAACTGATATTTGAGGCCAAACGAACTTTTCCGATGAGTCGTGAAATCTAATATGATTTAACACAGTCAACTGCCTAACCCAAGCGACGCTCAGTTAGTTTACAAAGCAGTTTCTGGGGTAGTTGAAACACCTGCCTTGCTGAGCGCATTGAAGTTAGGACTTTTGGGTTCACAGGTTCCTGTTAGTAAAGTTTTTCACTTTTTCAAATTCTAATTCTACGGTTTAAGCGTGCATAGACTTTTAACGGACCCCCCAAATCATATCGTTTCACTTCGCTCACTTGGATAAATAAAGTATTAAATATATAATAAGTAAATGGATACAGGCCCCCCCCCAGTTTTTTTCATATTTTGTTTTATGCCACTTTTCTGCTTTTGTGAGAAAAAAGCAAAAAAACAAAATAGCGTTTGTTTTGCTGCAAGACATTATAGAGGTAGAATGCACCCACTTCCTGTTGCTCTTACACTCCAATCTCCTGTAAATCCTTTTGACACCTCAGCCTGACATACAATCATCAACATTTTTGTCGTTTGGGACCGCTCAGTTATAGTAATTGCTTTTTCGCATTACGCAATTTCGGCTTAGGAAAGGTTCTCATAGGAACGCTCTACTTTCGGAAACGGGGAAAGCCTGTACTTTCAACCATCAACGCCCACTCTGTTAGTAAAGAGGATTTCTAATAAAGAAAGGAACACTAATAATTCATATTCACTCCTTTCATTACACAGAAATATTTGCCGAAACTCTTGAAGTCTTCAGAAGAAAATCCATTCTGCCGAAACCAAATTATTCCGGATATAACCTAAGGAATTATGTCATTCTCCGCCTTCTGCAAGTGTTCTTTTGTTTAAAGAGAAACAGAGGGAAATGTCAATTTTTTTGCTTCTCCTCCTCTTATTTGATTGTTGTTTGTTATTTTTCTCTCTTTTTAAAGCCATTTGCTAAAGGAAAACACTCATAAAAATAGACTTCTGCTTCCATTTAAGGCAAATGCCAACCAGAGATATGAGATACCATATGACAATAAGTTGAACATTCTTGGCGTCGTCCTCTCCTCGCA
>OY735211.1:37140984-37180984 GCA_963457665.1 Thysanoteuthis rhombus | reverse complement strand
TACTCCTGTAAAGGAGCAGCGGACCCCAACCCAGTTAGCTTGCATCTATCAGGGAAAGGACACTCTTGTCAAACCAATGAACTGGGAATCTTGCTCTCGTGCCACCTGGTGGACCATAGAATGCTAACACTTGGTTTAAAGGGTTGGGTTGACCCTGGAAAAGCAGGCCTCAGAATATCCATTGCTCTGTCTGGAGGGTTATTCCAAACACGGGTCTGCCTGTGAAAATCCTTCCAAATAGTCTTTACTTGCAAAGCCAGGATATATATATATATATACATATATATATATATATATATATATATATATATATATATATATATATATATTTTAATGCAATTAATGTAAGTTTTCGTTATACACAGAATTAGATACTCTAGTACTATATATGAATTTTCTTATTGGGTTCATCAGTTTTTTGCCATGTTACTGTTTTGGAGATTTCAAAATTATAAACATGGCTCCATGGCTGTGTTGATTAAACACCACTTCCCTCAAGCTGTGATTTTAATTTTCTTAGTTTTTTAGACATGTTCAGAAAGTATTGGCTTCATGGCAGAGAGGTCTGTCGAATCTTGGGAAAGGGCTATGTCCAACAACGGATGCTAAAATATTGATGATGATGATTATTATTTTCAGGGTCGTGTCATAATACATGCAGTTAATTTATGTATGGCATTATCACAATGAATTGTATATGGATGTTATTTTATACTACACATCATTGTTTTGGGTTTTTTCTTTTTTTGGTTTTTTAAACAAAGTGTTTACTGGCGTAGGTTGCCTAAAAGATATATGATAGATCAGTAAGTACAACAATGGATGCGACTCGTGTCACTTCTGTGTTTACCCATAGGAAAATTGAATCTGTCGTGTCAGATTTTAATCTCTGAGTGCGTGCAAATCAACTTATGATATCATCTTTAAGAATATTAGTTAGATAGAAAAAAATTATTCGAGTCGATTTTCTACAATCATATTCAACCGATGACAAAAACATTTCAAGATCATCTAACCTTGGACGGAATTTTCCACGTTTCACGCCATCTCACCTCTATCGACGTTCTAAATTACATTTACCTAAATTTGCTTTTTTATACGTGGTCAAGTCCAAACAAAAGAGCGTTTCAATAGGCAGTGAGACTATGTTTATAGTAATTTGACAATGAGATAGTGAAATATTTTAGGTGTGGTACATTTTTAAGAAAGATTATTATCATAAAGATTTAGGTTTAGAATGCTCAATGCATTTCACCGTATACCATTGGCATCTTCAGAAGCCACTTTTAAAATGCAGAAAAATTGTAGCAAATGCAATTTTAATGTGTTAAGAAACCACACTGAACTGAGAAAGTGCCTTATAAGCCTTATATTTATTCTGAAATCATTCCGTCGGATAATCTTAATGCACACAATGAATATATATATATATATTTCACTAACAACCTTGCAACACTGGTGATCTTAATGTATACGCGGGGTCGCTCTCCTATTTCGTCCATGCGGAGCAAAGAAAACCACACAATGCTGAATGAAGTCCAAACTGGATTGACTTACGCTTCTAGCAGAGGTGTTTCCTATCTGTTTTTTTTGGACTTCATCGAGAGAGGGTATTGTACGCCCATCTCCCATCAGTAGATTCTTATACCCACACCTTTATGTATGGATGGAACACCGAGCCTGACTTCATCTAGCCCATGATGTCCGTGTCGTAGTCTCGTGAAGATTCTACATCTTCAAGTTACTACAGATCTCACAAATATCTCGCTTCTCGTGACTGGCATTTCGCATTTGTATTCCTTGTGCAGTAAAACTGCGCATTTCACAGCATGCCTCCAAGCGGAAACGAACCAAGGATAGAAACTGATACGTCCTGCAATTTGTTCATAGGTTTAGATTGCCATAGATGACTCAGTTAAACTGAAAGAAAAAGAGAAAAAAACAAACAAAGCTAAGTGTCTTAACTTATTCGGTAACAATACGGTGTGGGCAAAAAGTATCCAATACATATCAGTAAGTTTATTCGAATATATTCATACAAGAAAATTGACTGAATTTGAACCAAAAATGTCTGATTTTTTGGACATAAATCATCGAAGTTCAATCTTGTTTCAATATTTTTTTTTCTTTCATCTTTGTATCTTTTAATCTGCAAGGCGTAACCACTGCTCCACAACAATGCACTCTGATTTATTTAGCCTTGCTTAATGTGCGACACTGAACTATATAGGAACGTTTTGCAAAATGAGCTTAGTAACCATTCTTCTACGGATATAATACTATTGATATTTTCTAAGCTCAGCTTCACCCGATACAAGGCCATAAGCGTAGGTCATCTGGTAGGGATCGAACTCACAACTGTTGTGATACTTTGCTTGACTAACAAGTTAACCATTTCCCTAATGAACTAAGCCCATCTTTGATTGACACAAAGTGTTTGACACCCACTGAACATTGAAGATACTACAGAAGTAACGGTTTTCAAAATTATCTTGCTAGCTATAGTTATTGGTTTGTTCTGGCACAATACCGAGAGTGTGGTCCAGCCAGTGAGGATCAAACTCACTACAATAGTAATAATCTTACGGGACTGGCTAGCTAAACATTGAACCACGCTATTTCATAAGCTTTACTTACTCAGGGACCAGGCCACAAAAGTTTGGAAACCCAGTGAATATTGAGCTTATTACGCTCACGAATTAGATGACCTTTGGAAACATCACGTTCTTCTTGGTACTTTTAGATGTTAATTAAGTTTAGCTAAATTAGCTCTAAGCTAAATGAGAGGAAATAGAGTTGAGAAGATTTCTAAAGCCGTTGGAAAATGCGTGAGCCTGACTTGAAAATCAGTATTCAAATCCTGCTTTTTTAACCTGGGCTTGAACACTGAACTCTTGTGCTGGTAGAAAATAGGAAATTACCACACCTATGATGCCGGCAAAACCGGCCATGATATAAGGACGTCACTTCTCAAACCCAAAATCCAAGAATATGTTAAATCCAGTCAGGTAAAGTGATTTATAAATCTATGGATTTTTATAGTTTGATTTCTTTTCAGAGTGTTAAAGGGTAGCACTGACAAATATAGCTTCAGTCTTAAAATACCAAACAGATATTAGATTGTACGCTCTATTTTAACTTCCTCTGTTAAACCGATGACATTTATTATTTATTGTTGCACTTTCTCACCAGAAGTATCTGGTGGCCATCTCTTGGGACCAAATGACAAAAGCAATAATCTTTTTTTACGTCTAATTGAACGCTTCGACTACTACAGTGCGGTCTGCGCATTTTCCTCACTTCAATGCTTTGGTTATAGAGACAAAGAATCCAAAAAGAGGAAACAAGAAGAGCCACACTGGAAAAGGGAGAATAAAGGATATGATTAAAGCGTTGCACAACGTTAGTCAAATTGAAAGATGACAAGATAAAAATCCCAGAAAGGAGAACCATAAAGAGAGCTTATAAAGACTATATCGAGTCAAAAAGGGAAGGTTTCAGACGGACAGCAAAGGGACTTGGGCAAAAAATTAAAACCCAAACAGACCCGACCATTTCAGTCAAATAAATCGATATTCTTTCGAGAACTAGAGGAGAGGAACAACGAACAGGTTGGAATACCAGACAAAAATCAGACAAGAACATACTGGGTCGATATTTGGGAGAAGTAAATAAACCACAAAAGTGATGCAGAATGGATTAGAGAAGTGGAGAAAGAAAAGCAAGTTGCTAAACTGCAAGACATTGAATGTACAGCAGCAAAGATGAGAGGAAGGATTCACAGAATGGCGAACTGGAAAGCACCTGGACCGGATGGTGTTCGGGGTATGGGGTATTGGTTTTAGGCGTTTAAAGCGTTGTTTGTTGGAATAGTAGAACATCTGCAACAATGTATGATTGAAGGAGAGGTGTCAGATTGGATGACCACAGGTTGAACTGTCCTGCTAATGAAAGACATGTTGAAGGGGAATTAAGTGAGTAACTATTGACCTATCACGTATATTCCACTAATGTAGAAGTTACTCTCTGGCGTTATAGCTGATGACGTCTATCGTTACAGAATAGAACGAGATTTTACCAGAGGAACGAAACGGTTGCCGAAAAACAGAAAAGAATCAAAAGATCTGTGGCTCATAGACAAAACTGTTGAAAACTGTTAGAAAAGAAAGGTAGGATTAAGTATGATATACTAGAAAAAGGCATATGACATGCTGTCCCAGTTATGGATCTTGAAGTCCATAAAGATGTATGAAAAGCAGATAATATCATTGAACTTTTGTCTGAAAGCCAAAAGAGGTCGAAAACGAATTGGCCAGGGTAAGTACCACGAGAGACATCATCTACAGTGATAGTTTGCCATCGTTATCACTCGTAATTGGGCTTGCAGCACTGAGTCATATTCTGCAAAAAGACACTGCAGGATACCAATTCGGTAAGAGGAAGACGAAAAAGATCAACTTTCTCCTCGTGGATGATTTGAAGCTCTATGGGAACCACAAACACTGCCAGTATTTTCAGCAAGGACATTGACATGGAGTTCGGTATCAACAAGTGTGCACATGTCAAAATGAGATGGAAAAAAAACTTGTAAGCGTGGGACTGGAATGGAGTTAACGTTGAAAGAGGTAATACAAGAAATCGAATCTGAGAAAGGTTACAAGTACCTGGGTATGTTAGAACCAGATGAAATGATGCTATAAGGAAAGAATATTGCCGCAGAGTTAGAAAAGATAACATCCGCAAAATTGAATGGCGGAAACATGATTACAGCAATAAACTCCAGGTCAGTGTCTTTGGTTAGATATAGAGCGGGAATATTGAAGTGGACGAAAGGAGATTTGATAGTTATGGATAGAAAACCCAAAGAATCATAACCATCGACTGAATGTATTAGAGTGACGTAGGTAGATTATACATCCCTTGAGAAGAGAGAGGAAAAGGACTCCTCAGGATTGAAAATCATGTGGAGAACGAAGAAAGGAGCTTGTTTCTGTATATTTCCTACAAAACAGAAAGATTTCTTCGCTTAATTATTAGTGAAGGTGTAGCAAATGAAAGCGTTTCAACCTAGAAGAAACGAAGGAATGAAGAAAGACACTCACAGTAAAGGGACAAGCAGTTACATGATGAATTATTGTGGGTCACTGAAGGCATGAGAAGTGATGTGTCTTGGAGATGGATTAAGAAGGTTTGTTTTGAAAAAAAGGGATTGTTGCAGCGCTAGATCATACCCTGAGAACCAACTGGACCGAGAAAAACATTGATAAAAAAAAATGACAAATCAGAGAAATGCAGATTGTAGGGAGAAAGAGATGGAACAGTAGAACATTTGTCTGCAGGATGTAAAAACTGACACAGAAAGGATATAAATAACACCATGATAATACTAGTAGCACGAATTGTGCATATGGGACAGAATCAGAAGTTGGGGTCTATTGGAAATGTAAAGTGGTTTAACCACAAACCCAAAAAGTGTGATGGAAAATGATAGGGTGCAGATTTTGTGGGATTTCTGCATCTAAACGAATCATGTGATACAACACCGAAGACCTGATACAGTGACAGTGTACAAATACGAGAGGAAATACCAGGTAATAGATATTGCAGTACCCGGGGACAAAAGGGTGGAACAGAAAGAGCAAGAGAAAAATATAGTGAACTAAGGAGAGAAAACAAAATGATTTTAAGTATGGACCATGTTGGTGTAGTGCGGATAGTAGTTGGGGCTCTTGGTATGATATCTAACAATTTGAAAAACTAGTTGTAGAGGTTCTCTGGTAGAAAGCAGCATTGCTAGGAGCTGCAAAATTGATCAGAAATATCCAAAGACACTGAGGGCGAGACTGGAGGAGATCGGGATAAAAGGAAGGATTGAGACTGTACAGACCACAGCACTGCTAGGAACTGCACGGATACTGAGGAAAGTGCTTGAAATATAAAGACTGCAACACTAATTATTAGCAGTGACCTAACAAAGGATGGGAAATGAAAGCAGGAATGTGAACCATAGCACTGGCATAATAGGCGAAGGAGAGAAGAGATGTTGGCTGAAGACCTGAGGAGACTTATTGTCACTCAGCCTTCAACAATGACCACTGGGTAACCGGTGTGAAACTGTAAACTGCAGTATTACTGTGGCCTATGAGAACTAAGAGAGAAGGGCTGGAGACTTGAGGAGACTTGCTGTCACTCAAACTCCAGCGATTACCACCAGGCAACTGGTGTTAGATTGCAAATAATAATAATAATAATAATAATAATAATAATAATAATAATAATAATAATAATAATAATAATAATAATAATAATAATAATAATAATACACCCACTCCTCCAAACAGAGAAACACCAGATCCAACCTCACTTGTCAAGAAATATCCGGAAACCCCACCAATAGAAAAAGAGGCAAGCACTATCTATGCCAAACGAGTGGAATAGACGGCAAAATAACATGACCCACAACAACAGCAGAAAATCTGGAGGTCAGACTGATGCATGGGAAATACCCCAAAAAGGGTGAAAGGGATGGACGTGGACCAACAGTGGCTGAGGAGCACCAGAATAGGAGGGCCTTATCATCGCTGCACAAGAACCAGATCCAATCACCATTGCATAACCAGATCCTATCACTGTTTTCCGGGGGACGAAAGATGGAAAGAGCCCACAACGCAGGATATGTGGGAAGTACGAGAAAAACGGTCGACCACATCGTCTCAAGGTTTCCGGAAGTGGCAAAGACCGAGTATATCCATACAACATGGCAGTGACATACCTGCACGGGAAGATCTGCAGGAAATACTAAATCACAACACCCGGAAGATGGTATGCGCCCCAACCGTACACTGCCACTGAAATCAGCAAAGTCAACGTCTTTTGGGAAAACCCATCCTCACTGACAGGGAAATAAAAGCAAATAGAATTGATATAGTTATCAGTAACACGGAAGGAAAGAGGTGCATGCTCATCGACATAGCAATACCACCTGCCAGAAGTGCCTCCTTAAAAGTTACGGAGAAGCTGCCCGAACACAAAGACCTTGAGATCAAGATCAACAAGATATTGGGTATCACTGAAATAACACCAGTGGCCATCGGAGCTGTAGGACTCGTGCAAAAGGAAACAGAAAATTTCACTAACCACATATTGAGCAAAGTCCTGTCGACAAAATAACAACTTAGTCATTGCACTCTCTGGCAAAAATTTGTCCATCATTGTTGGAGCACTTGGAATGGTCCTCATGGTATTGGAAGGACTGGAAATCCAACAAAGAAACGGAACCATCCGGAAAACAGTATTATTAAAATTCTAACTGAACAGAAAGACAGAAAGATGCTCAAAGGAATAAGGAAAATGAAAGAAAGGAAGGAAGAATAGAAGAAGGGTAGAAGAAAAAGAACAAAATGAAAGAAAGAAAAAAGAAAAGAATTAAAATAATAAAGGAAGAAAAAAGATAGGAAAAAGAATGAGTGAATAAAGAAAAGAGAATAACTTATCAAAGTAAAAAGAATCAACGAAAATGAATCTGTTAATGAATGAATAATAATGAAAGAGAAAGATGTATTTACAAAAGCCGTAAAAAGTCATGGAAATGAGACGAGAACATTTTATAAAAGTCGAAAGCGAATTGAATTGAAAGAGAATGAAGAATAGTAATCGAAACGATCGTGGTCGCTAAAGGAAACATAGATATCAGAGTGTTTAAAAATGCGAGGCTTTCATGAAAACTGAGTTGGTGATTTCAGCAGATGGTTTAGAGTTTGGGCTTGTCAAATGAGTAAATCAATGTTTTCAGAAGATCCTTGAAATTGAAATTTAGTTGGGAGAAGAAGAAGAAGAAGAAGAAGAAGAAGAAGAAGAAGAAGAAGAAGAAGGAGAAGAAGAAGAAGAAGAAGAAGAAGAAGAAGAAGAAGAAGAAGAAGAATGGGGTTAAGAAGAAGGAAGCAAGGAAAGAGAAAATGTAGAAGCAGGGGAGTTAAAAAGAGAAAAACAGAAGGAGAGAAAGGAAATAGGGAGAGAGGGAGTTGAAGAAAAAGAGAAGAAGAAATAGATTGACGAAGAGAGAAAAACAGAAAGCAAAAAAAGATATTAAAGAAGAAAAAGACGGGAAAGAAGAGAGGTAAGAAAATGAGAATGCAAAGGAAGAAAAACGAATGGGAGAGAAGGAAAATTAAACGCGGAGGAAGCAGGGAAGAAGGAGGAGAGAGAAATGAAAGAGAAATGAGGGTGGAGAAGAAAAAGAAAAAAGAGAAAGAAGAGAAAGAAGAAAATAAATAAGAAAATAGAGGCAAAATAAAGAAGAGAAAGGAGAAGGAAAATTGAATGAGAAGTAGAAGAGAAGAAAAAGAGAAATAAAGAAAGGACAGGAAGTAAAAGGAAGAAAGAAAAGAAAGAAGGGGGGAAAAGAAAGGAGAACAAAAAAAGAAAGAGAAAGAGAGCAAAGAAGAAGATGGAGAAAAAAGAATTCAAAAATTCTATTCAAGAGATGCAAAGATCCATGGTAACATGAGAAAGTATTTGTGCAATAAACAATGCGAGCAAAAAGAAGAAGAAGATATATATATATATAAAGAATGTGATGGGAATATTTGTTCAAGTAAGTAAGACACGAAATTATTTGCTATGGAGCGGGGGGGGGGCGAAGATTTTTATTTGCTTTAATTAAATTAAGCTTTTTAAGCGGAACTAACAGTTTGAAAAAAAATGAATTTTTAGCCATTGAAAAGAATGAATGAAAAGGAAGTATTGGGTGTGTTCAAAAGTTCCCAGTTTTTTAATGTATTTTTATTGGAATCCATTAAATAATGATAAACAGTACATATTTATATTAATCGTCAAAATGTTTTCTTTAGCTCTCCATAAACTTATACGTTCGTTTTGGAATTCCATCTCAATAAAACGACTCTGGCTTTGACACTATAAATTTGTCAATAGAATTTTGAACATCGAAGACCTCTTCAGATTTAGCCGGATAAGGAATGCTGATTCGATCAAAACGAATGATATCCCGGAGGAGCCAATCCTAGTGAAGAAAGAATTTTCCATCCCAACTCCAATTTTTGAGGTCGACAACTCAACGTCCAGGCGAGCATTGCCATATAGCAGTATAACTTTCCAGCAACCATGTCCTGCAAATAGACATTTTTTTTCAATTGCACTGCTCAGACTTCGAAGCAGACGACAGTGCCATTCTGCTGTAACAGTTTCACTAGGCGTCAGCAATTCATTATACAGTGTGGCTTTCATATTCCATTGAAAGAGAGAACTGACAGAGGGAAGAAAAAAAGAAAGGAAGGAAATAATGAGAAAGAAAGGAGAGAATACGAAAAAAAAAGAAAGAAAGTTTGGGTTATTTTTTACAGGAGAAAGAAGGTAAAAAAGAAAAAGAAGGACACGAAGAAAGAGAGATGTTTAGGAAAGAAAGAAAGAAAGAAAAAAGAAAGAAAGAAAGAAGAAAGGAAGGAAAATAAATTATGCAGTAAATAATAGAATATGTACACTTGTACGAATGCGTATGAACAAAAAGCGATGGGATAATTGATGGAGATAGAGACGGAGTCAGATTAACACCTAGCAAGATATTTGTAGATAGACAGATAGATTGATAGATAGACAAGCCTGACTGGTGCGGGGTCGAACTGCACTCCTATCTCTATCCCGACTGACAATGATTACAACAACAATTGTACATAGAATGAATAAACAAAATTATTCAAAAATGTGTATTTTTCGGATGAATGTATAAATGAGTTAGAATGAATTAAGCCTTTGCATATTTAAAACATTACTGTCGATAGATGTGTCAGAATTGTCAATTTTGTTTAGTCGGTGAGAGACATGACAATCAATCAGTCGGTCATGATTTCAAATCACGGTAGGGGAAATGTTAATTTCTACTTCTCTGAATTTGGTGAGGATTGTTCTTGTTACGAGAGGAAAACAAAGTCAACTTCAGGTTTGGACTGAAGTTTGACAATAGTTAGAATGATAGATAAATAGATAGATACATACATACATACATACATATATACAAAAGCGTAAGTAAAGAATCGATCTTAAAGTTGAGGAATAAGTAGACGAACAAAGGAAAGACAGAATAAAATGATTCAGGGGTAAATGAAAGAGAAATGGCGAAAAAAAAAGTGTTTGAAACAAGAATTCGAGCAACATAAGGTCCAATTAACTCAATTTACTTTTAATAAACCAAAAACTTCAGTAGATAATTAGGTAACTCTAGTTTGCTTTTCTGGAAAAACTCGGGAATATTTAATAAACTAAAAGTTATTCATCGACATTTAAGTTATGTACCAACCACTGGGGTCAGAGATCAGAGTTCGACCCTAGGTAAAAAGATTTTCGTATGCTGATTTCGAAGCAAGCTTCACCCATTTGGGAGATTGGTGCAATAAGTCTCCCTTTCACCAATATAACACTGCGCCAAACTAAGCAAAATTCAGCCTTTGAAATGCTGATTTTTAAGGCATACCAGCAGGTCCTCCCTGCTTGGAAAATTTTCAAAGCAGAATCGTTCTTGTCTAAACTTTCCTCTCTTTTTACCCTGTGATGAGCTTGCTTCGTGGCTGAGGCAGTTGTATACTTCACAGGGGCCAGTCATCTGTGTTAGGACAAAAACACAATGATCTGAATAGAAAATGCAGAACTGAAAAAAGTAGACCAGTACATCTACCTAAGGCAACGAACGATCATGAAATCCTCAAAAGAAGAAGAAATCAAGCGTAGAATCACCCTAGGTTGGCAAGCTCTTGGTAGAGTCAAGTCAACCTTCAAAAACAAGAAAATCCCATTGATCGTGGTAAAAGGTCATACAAGCAGTGCGTCCTACTGATAGTCACCCATGGGGCTAAAACGTAGAACGTAACCAAAAAAATGCAGCATCAATCTGAGGAGAATGCAACGTGTTCATGAGAAAACATGCTCAACGTCACAAGGAGAGATCACAAGATAGCACAGTACATTAGAGAAAAACAGAGGTCAAAGATATGACAGAAACCATTTTAAAACTGGCAATGGGCAGACCTTGCTGCGAGAATATCAGACAACCACTAGACATCATGACTGCCAATGTGGGTCCCCAGAGATCACCTGCGAAACGGAGGCCGGCAAAGTATGAGATGGCGAGACAAACTAGACTAATTCAGAAAATATTGGCTCTGTGATGTCCATGATGGAGAGGTCTGGTAAATCTTTGGGGAAGCTAAACAGCTGCTGCTGGTGCTGCTGCTGCTGCTGATTATGATAACGATGATGATAACAGGATTTTTTCAAAGCAGGCATACAGTATACATGTATGCAACGCAATGTTCTTATCCACCCAAAATAGCCTTATGCCATGCTAAAATAAACCAAGTAAATGTCAAACTCAAAAGATGGCTGAAATAGTCATGTACTTCCCTCCGACACCAGCAGTAGATATTCGAGCTAATGAAAAAAAACAGAATTTTGAATGCTGATTTTCTAAGCAGATATGCGGACGAAAAGGCAAGCTGTACCAATTTGGGGGAAGAAAAACATTCTTCCTACCCGCGTTCCCCCCACGTCCCCATATAGCCTTGTTCTGTTCAAAGCTAAGCCTGGTTAATGTGAATAACTAGAGTACATGTGACCTGCCTCCAGGTTTCCCTCCAGTACCAACTGTCGGTTTTCGAGCCTACCTAAAAAGGGAGAATTTTGAATGTTGATTTTCAAGGCAAGCTCTTCCTATTTTGGAGTTTGGTACAACAAGTCTTCCACTCTCTTACGTACCAGTGTGTCAGAATTTTGAATGCTGATTTTCAGGGCATTCAGACTGGCCCTCAGCACTTGGGGGATTAGCTAAGCAGAATCTTCCTCTTCTACATTTCTTTTCTTTTTCTTTTTTCATTCGCCCATGGAAAATGAAAGAAAGAAAGAAAGAAAATGATGAAAAAGAAGCCAGTAAAAGAGAGGAGGAAGGAAAGAAAGAAAGAAAGAAAGAAAGAAAGAAAGAAAGAAAGAAAGAAAGAAAGAAAGAATGGTGAGTTCTCGAACAGAACTCAATTAAAATGGTAAGCATTGAGTAAGGACCACAGCAAAACTTTAGCAAACGGGAGAAAAACAAAAAACAAAACGCTATGAAAAACAAAACACACACTCACACACACACATGGGCATTCGCATGAATAGAGAAAGAGAAAGAGAGGGGTTCGGTGACAAGAGAGAGAGAGAGAGAGAGAGAGACGGAGGTAGGGTGAGAGAGAAAGGGAAAGAGAGGGGGAGTGAAGAATCCTAAGCAAAACAAAATAACTTTAAATGAGTTAAAGGGTTCGGTTTGGAACAGTGAGGGAGGGGTCTGCTGAAGTAGGTTTGCGGGGAGTGGTGGTGGGGGCTGAAGAGGGCATAGTAAGTATAAATGTCTAAAAGTCGGACGGAGGTGGGAGGGTTGGCTGATGGGGGGTGGGGTTTGCTCGAGAGTCGAGCGTGAGATATGTGTGGACACCAGTCGGTCCTGGTATTCCCACGCCCTGGGACATGTCTCTCATTACACCATACGGTAACCATAATGTCGGGTACGTATCAGGGACTCTGTGCCTGACAAATTTCGCGAAGCGCTCCTAAACATTCGTATCAGGTGTCATGTGACGGCAGGCCACAGTGGCAGCTCTTCGGGTGGGTGGAGTAGGTAATATACAGACACCACGTTGGAGAGTGGGGGTGGAATTCGGGGATGAGGGTAGGAAATAAGGAAGAAAAACATAGAATGGAAAAAGAGACACTCAGAGAGAGAGAGAGAGAGAGAGAGAGAGAGATAGAGAGAGAGAAAGAAAGAAAGAGTGTGAGAGGGGGATGAGACGATAGAGTCTTAATAAGTGAGAAAGACAAACAAACGAAATAAATATTAAAAGCTACTTTATTTAAGAGCTGAGGAATTTCGAGTTATAGAAAGAGTAATAAATGCGCTGGTGAGTGACTTAAAACTATAAAGTCAGTTAACAACGATAGTCGCTAATTTTCGACTCCTACCGTAGCGCGATGGTGCACGAACTCGCCTCGCATACCAATACCAATAGTGTATATAAGTGCAGAATAGCATCGTATAACATTGGGCTTTCCACCGTTATAGCCCTGTACCAGTCTAAGCAAAGCTTAGTCTATACCCAGCCAACACGTTACGTTTTTTGCAACGGTTGCATTTTGACTGAAGGATATGCGATGTTATGGGTACGTTACATTGCAATTGAGTGTTTTCTGAACCCAAACTGTCTGCTCATCCCGGACGTTACCACAAGGTTATGGTAACATTGCAAAGGGCTGTAGCTGAAGATTCCGCTCATTCCGAGGAAAACATCAAAATACTTTTTTTTACAAAACTATATACATATAAAGATTTCTTAAAACTTTTCTCCTATTGAGAAGCCGTAATTTAGATGATAGGTGTTCTCCTAATACCTTCTGGAAATGTTGAAGGAACGTTGTCTGCAACATTACAGAAATTTCGTGTGGGTTTCTACGAAGAAACATTAAAGTAACGTTATAAAACTTGAAATAAGATTAATGAATACTGAATATTTGCTGACCATAGACCAGAGTTTCAAGATCAAATCGATAGTGTGAGGAATGCGATCCTCACAGGGTGCCTCTCATCAGTGGCATTGTATCAAATGCAGACAGTGCCCGTTTTACAAATGAGATCCGTTCCTGAGTATTTCTTAAAGGCAAATTTGTACGTAAGCAGGAATATGTAGATACGGCTTTTATTTAGCACTAATCAAATATTTGTCCTAGTATAAAGTACTTATTTACCTTTTTCTGTTTATGAAACACCCAAGAGATTCTTCTGAACACTATAAAACAGTTAAAACATCATGAATGGCTTGACCTCACGAATGAAGATCTTGTGAGGGTTTTCCACGACAGCACATAACAGTCTGTGTATGTGTGTACCGTGAAAAACATTCTTTGGTGGGGAAAAATCAGTGATTTCCAAACAACTCTTTGATCAGTACAGTCGGAAGCCTTGGTAAAGTCGATAAAAACCAGATACGCTGGGTTATTAAGTTCTTTAAATTTTTCTATAATCTGCTGATTAGCTAGTTTTTGTTTAATCGTTCCCTTTCCTGATTGGTATGCAGCTTGAGACTGAGGGATACATTGGTGTCATTCTAAATCGAATCAACCAGTGTTCCCCTGGTCGCCCTCTCTGATTCTATTGAAAATAAAAGCCCAGATGCTCCTACATCAAACTGATGTAGAAATCTAAAACATTAGGTCTATATCTCTAATGGTATTGAAAATGAAAATCACTGAAATTTTTCCCGGTATGAAAAAAAATAAAAAAAAGATCATAATGAAAGGTTAACAAATACTTCCGTTTCTTTGATGTTCCATTTGTGACGTAACATTAATAATCAGATGGTGCAGGAAAAGATGATTGGCCTGGTGCTAAAGAGGGTGGCTGTTTACTGGCTTGTGTATGTTCATGATTGAGAACTTTTGTTTTTAACTCACATCTTTAATATAATTGTGGTAATCTGTTCATAAGTACGAGTTGTCTGTAAGCCAGATGTTCTTAAATCGAAGACTTACCGTGTTGCGAGGTGAGGGTCGCTCAACTGGGGAGTAATGGTCAGCCAGCTATCCATTACTTCTGCTGTGAGTTCGATCCTCCTCTGAGCGCCCTAATCTTGCAGCCGTGCGTCAGACTAAGCTAAGCCCATTAAGAACCTTGATAGCATTATTTTTCATACTAAAAAGTTTAAAAAAATGATTTTGAAGATCATTAACACTGTGTAGTTAGTCTGATCTTTATAAAGTGACCTTGTGCCATATCAAGTCCACTAAATATCAAAAAGGGAGTGTACTGACGAGGGATGGTTCGTGAACACGTAGTGAAATGGATCAATCTTTGATGAGGGCCCCAGCACATAGATCTGATGCTAGACTCATCATCATCATCATCATCATCAGTCTTTTAACGTCCGTCGTTGGACATAGACCTTTTCCAGGATCCGCCACATTTTTCTATCATGGGCGTTGCAGAGCCAGTATTTTCTGAATTTATCTCGTTAATCTCTCCATCTTGTATTTTGTCGGTCTCGGTTTCGCATGTGGTCTCTGGGGATCAATATTGTGAGTCGTGATGTCCATCGGTTGTCTTTTATTCTCGCAACATAACCAGCCCATTGCCATTAGATTTTTCTAATGGATATTATGATGTCTCGGGCCCCCGTTTTCTTTCTGATCTATTATGCTGTCTTATGATCTCTCCATGTGAAGTTGAGCATGATTCTCTCCTGTGCACGCTGCATACTTGCTAGACTAAGCTAATCTTGATAAACCATGTGTTATAGGAACAACACGCTCGCCCCTTTCTCTCTCCTGTACCCCAGTCTTCTGTACCTCGTATTATCGAATCTTTCACGACTCAACTGACCGTCATCACTATTTGGGGGGTCTGCGAACGGTAATTTCCTCTTCGTTTCACGCCATTTCACCTCATGAAAGGTTTACAAGGCAACACTCTACTTTCGGATAGCAGGATATCCTATATAAATACGTGTATGTGTGTGCCCATGTGTGCGTGTATGTGTGTTCGTGTGTGTGTGTGTGTGTGTGTGTGTGTGTGTGTGTGTGATGGATATCCAGGGATAAATTGTCACTGGAAAAGGCGAAAAAACACTTGTTGCTCTTAATAAATGATTCCAAGCCTTTTTTTTTTTCTTTTTTAAATCTTTTCCTTTCCATGTACCGTTTTGGTCGGTCTGTACATGTTTGCATTGGGCCCATGTCTGATGGTTGACATTCATACCTTAAGTAAACAGTTTCACGCCTCTGTTTACCAAGATTTCTAAATTAGAACTAAATTAAAAATGACCAGTAAATATCTGGAGAAACTGATACAGTTTGGGACCAAAACTTTACACGTAGGTGTAGATAGAACGTCAGTTTGAAAACTTTTTCATGTTTTGTTTACTAGAAGACTAAACCAAGGGAAGAAATATGGTTGGAGGATTAGTTTCTACGGGTCTAGAGGGCGAATTCACGAAATGTGTTCTTACTCTGAACTTGGCTCCGTTCAACAAATAGAAAAAAAATAGATGAAATTATATATATATATATATATATATATATATATATATATATATATATATATATATATGTGTGTGTGTGTGTGTGTGTGTGAGTGTGTGTGTGTGTTTTCACTCCAAATTCCCATCTCGTTTATATTCCGACGATATCTGCTTTATCCGTTTTATTTCAACATGACAGTTATGCATTAAGAAATGGATATGTATGATCCGACAGAATGATTATAAATTGCGTTATATTATATAGGAACTCGTATTTGAACTTATTTCCCGTCGTTACACGATTAATGTATCACTTGGCCAAGAAAATGTACATAGAATAAACAATTAAAGAAAATGGGACTGCTGTAGGAATCGAATCTGCAACCAATAGGATAGCCGCTTCAAGGTAGCATTGCTCCTACTATTGACCTAAACAGCAGCCAATGATGCAAAGGCCCACTCAACTGTTTACACGCCAAATTCTCCTCTTGTTTATACTCGGTTTATATCTGCTTTATCCGTTTCTTTCAACGCGACAGTTATGTATTAATTGTAGTATTTAATCCAAGTTCATTAAACTAATATATTTCGCTTTTCAGCTTTCTGAAGTAGTAATTTTAAATGAAACAACATTGAAAAGTAATTAATGTTATGTAATATCGTGCAGTATGATATTACGTGACAACAAAACGAACTTTTCAATTTTGGCTCATTTAAATTCAATACATTGACTATTGTCCACTGAATAATATATATATATATATATATATATATATATATATATATTCAAATACTACAATCACACTCGAACCATATTATATTATGCTCTGTTGCAAACCTGATTTGTACTATACATATATATATATATATATATATATATATATATATATATATATATATATATATATATATATATATATCTTTCACTAGAAAGAATGTTTAGCAATCTAATCCCGGAAACAGTTTGCTAGCGTTATGACTTTCCATTCCGGATTGATTTGAAAATGAAGCTGGAGACAATCTATATAGAAGGCATATGACAAATGGATGGGCCTGTGGTCCATAACCATGATCGACTTATACACTCGTATATGCGGTGAGTCCATTGGAGCGTTATAGGCCGGGAGAAGAGGAAGAAAAGGAAAAAATCTTTCGAGAAAAAAAGAGATGGAGATAATTAGGGAGGTTGATTTCGTAGAAAAGTCAATTACGGAATTTCCGGGAACTTGGATTATGGCAAAGATCGTATGATAAAAAAAAACGATGAAGAGAACAAGATAGAGTGAGAGAGAGGAAGAGAGGGTGAGGGGAGATAGAGAGAGAGGGGGGAGAAGAGAGAAAATTAGAAACAGAAAAAGTGGAGTAAGCATATACAGGTTTTCTCCATTATCCGAAAGTAAAGCGCCCTACTAAAAACATTTCCCGAGCCAAAATGGCATAAAGCGGAGAAGCAATTACCATTAATTTATATAGGAATCGTTTTCAACTGTCCCAGGCCCCCAAAATGGCGGTGATGGTATGTTAGCCTGAGTTGTCGGAGATTGGAATGGTTGGAGGTAGAGGAGCCAAAAGAGGGGGAATGGGTGCTTGTTGTCTAAGCTTTGAATTAAGATCATAGCTGAAACGGAGTTGATATTTGATGAACACTGCTAGGGTGCCGTGTTGATAAAACTGTTTTGTTTTTAAATCCCCTAAACGCTCACATGTTGAACAACCGATGATCCTAACAAAAAAGAATTACAAATAGTACCATAATAACAGGGTATATGTAAAACAAAATAAAAAATACATCGGGCACAGTTGCATAAATTACATCAACAGATTTTTGGGAATAAGAAACTGAAGTGACACAAAAAAATTGGAAAAAGTTTTTTAATGTGAAATGTTTTAAGCTTTCTGGACTATACATATGTGTGTGTGTGTGTGTTCATTATACAATGTACATACACACGTGTATGTGTGCGTGATGATTTAAAAGACATTTGAGTGCGAACTATATTTCCTTTGACACTGGTGTTACACCGACGGGACACTAACACGCGTCCACCGCCTGAAGGTGCCTCTGCTCTTACTAACTGGAGCCAATGTCGCCCCGGCAAGATCATGTGTCCGAAAAGGCACATGTATTACTCATATCTCGGTTCTGCGACCGCAGACACAACCACGATACTCATTTCCTCTATTCATTTATTCAGTTTAAGGCTGCTCGATTTTCTACTCGGTTAACTCCAGTGCCGAATGAGATATAGTTCCTACTCAAATGTATTAATAATTATCACAATTTGTCGGTCATAAACTGTTCATTGTACTTGAACATATATATATATATATATATATATATATATATATATATATTCTGTTGTACAGAAATAAGAAAAGTTCCTTATTCGTCTTATTGATCCAGACATGTATGAATGGAGGATTACTACCCGAGTATATATATATATATATATATATATATATATATAGAGAGAGAGAGAGAGAGAGAGAGAGAGAGAGAGAGAGAGAGAGAGAGGGGGAGAGAGAGAGGGGGGGAGAGAGATCAATAGATAGATATATGGAGAGAGAGAGATAGAGTTCTGTTACAGAGGAAAGAGTATTTTCCGACAAGATACTATTTAATGACAATATTGGGAAAAAATCTTATGAGAGAGGGAGAGAGAGAGGGGGAGAGAGAGAGTGAGAGAGAGAGAGAGAGAGTACGTGTGTAATCGAACTTTGGTATATGAGATCAAAACCGGTCAGAGAGAAAGAGGGAATAGAGAAGTAGTTTGGTGACGAGAAAAAATAACGCGACGGTTAACGGAAAATTGAAATATTAAGGGGAACTAAATATTGGGTGATTTTTTTTTACGTATAACCAAGGAAACGCGAGCAAGAGGAGGAAGTGACACATCGCCAAAAAATTGTGTCCCACGAGGAGGGGTGAATGGTGGTTGCAGGGAGAGTGGGAGAGCTTAAGAATTACATCCATGAGGGGTGCTTGGTGGGTAGGTAGGTGGGTGGGTGCCTCGAAGGCAGTTGGAATTGAAGAGAAAGTAAGATGAAGCTGGACGCAGAAAGAAGGATAGAAAGTTGAATATTGGAAAGAAAAAGAAGGAGAATGAAAAGAATTGAGATGGAATGAAGAGAAACGAACGAAGTGAAGGAAGCGAAAAATACTGGAATGAAAGAAAAAACAAGGGATGAAGAAAAACAAAGGAAGCGAAAAAGAGGGACGAATGTTTGGAAATAAGATAACATGGAGAAAAACGAAGAAATTGAAGAAAGGAAGAAGAAAGTACAAAAAAATTAAGAAAATCAGAAGGTGTTAGGGGGAAAGAAAAATGTTTGGAAAAGAACTGAAGAAAAGAGAAATTAGGAATTAAGAAGGAAATGAAGAAAAATGTGGGAACGAACGAAGGGAAGAAAGAGCGAAATATATATATATATATATATATATATATATATATATATATATATATATATATATATATATATATATATATATATTAATTTATATATATATATATATATATATATATATATATATATATATATATATTAAAGCAACGAAAATAGTAAGAGAAGAGCAAAGAAAGCAGGGAATAGGAAGGAAAGAATAGAAGGGAGGGAGTAAAGAAGAAAAGAGAGATACATTTTAAGGAAAAATGGTATGAAAGAGGAAGGTAGGAAAGAATGCAGGAAAGAAATATTCGAAGAAAAAATAAGACTAGATTAACTAATGAGCAACAAAAAAATGGAAGAAGGAGGTAGAAAAAGAATGAAGGAAAGGAAGGAGAAAAAGATTGAAGGAAATATTGAGGGAAAAGAAAATGAAAAAAGAAAAAAGGCATTACGACGAAATGAGTGATAAAAGAATGAAGAAAAAAAGAGGAGAAGGAAAATAGAAAGAAACGATGGACAGAAGGAAAAAATGGCAAATTTTCGAAAGAAGGAAAAAGGTTGAAAATAGAAAGTAAAAAATTGATGAATGAGGGAAGAAGCTTAGAAGTTGGGAAGTGCAGGGGGCAAGAACAACAACAGAAAGAATCTCTCTCTCTCTCTCTCTCTCTCTCTCTCTCTCTCTCTCTCTCTCTCTCTCTCTCTCTCTCTCTCTCTCAATATATATATATATATATATATATATATATATATATATATATTATCTATCTATCTACCTATCTATATATATATATATATTATATATCTATCTATCTATCTATCTATCTATCTATCTATCTATATATATATATATATATATATATATATATATATATATATATATATACATATACACATACATATATATATATATATTATCTATCTATCTATCTATCTATCTCTCTCTCTCTCTCTCTATATATATATATATATATATATATATATATATATATATATATATATATATACATACATATAAGAAGATGAAAAGGATTAAAAGAAAAGATGGAAAGAAAGAATCTATCTATCTATCAAGCTCTCTCTCTCTCACTCTCTCTCTCTCACTCTCTCTCTCTCTCTCTCTCTCCATATATATAAATAGAGAGAGAGAGAGAGAGACAGAGAGAGAATTGGATAGATAGATACATAGATAGTGATATGAATGGGTAGATAGATTCTTTCTTTCCATCTTTCCTTTTTTTATCCTTTTCTTCTTATATATATATATATATATATATATATATATATATATATATATAGAGAGAGAGAGAGAGAGAGAGAGAGAGAGAGAGAGAGAGAGTGAGAGAGAGTGTGTGGGGAGCAAGAGAGATGAATGGATGAAAGGATTGGCTTCGTGAACGGGGATTTAGGGAAGCTTCCCCACGACTACAGGACCTTAAATGGCGGTGAAGTATATATATATATATATATATATATATATATATATATATATATATATATATATATATGTATATGTTTGTGTGTATGTGTGTGTGTAAGGGATGTCCAACGTTGCCCAGTGGAAAGACAGGTATCAATACTGAAAGATTGTATAATTTTTTTAATTATCATGCATTCATATTTATAACCATGGAATGTTATTTAGACATGATTGTTACCACAGGTAATTATGTCTTATTCAAAAAATTAAAATCGAAAAAAAAATTTCATCAGTAAAAAAATCAAAGAGAAATAAACAGCAATATTTTGATTCAATATCATGAGCGTGCAAATATTCCCAACTTGAAGCAGTAATATGAAAAATATAGTGTGAAACTGTTTCCATCGAAAGTTGTTATTATTATTATTCAGAAATGCAAAATCAACTTAATTCTTGATTATTCGAACTATCCTCATCTTGGTTGTTTTTCATACTACGTTTCGGCTGTCGTACTCCACAACCTTCATCAGGTATCATCTGGTAGGTGCGGGGAAGTAACGAACCGAACCCTTTATATAACTGACGGGGGTATATTTGACCACAATCCCTTCTTAGCATTAGTAGTATTATGAAAAACAACCAAGATGGGGATAGTCCGAATAATAATAGAAATAACAATAATTCCTCATCTCAAAAATTCAGAGATATACTTGCAAAATCAACTATTCTATTGTGCTTTACATCATTCCGTAGTTGTGTTGAGGCAAAACTTCCACCTTGTCAGAGTTACTCGTACCACTTCCGAAAGATCTCTATAAAAATACAAATGGCGATACAAATGTTGATTTTTCACCAAATCAAAGTAATGCCAACAGAAATCAAAAGACCAAGATAAAATCCATGATTAATTCCAGGTATAATGCAGAATTTTTTATTATCAGTATTACCTCTAAAATTGAGTCAAAAAGCATAAGTACAAGTATCATCGGATATTACCCTTCTTGGGCTCGAAACCAGATCATTGTTCATGCATTGTTTTTGTTCTGGATCTCCGTGCTAAAAATCGTGAAGATTCGCTGAGAAATGGCAAAATTGCAACCAAAAACCTCTAAATCTAAATCAGAAACATCTAAAAGCATCTAAACAGGAATGAATGACAGTTACATCGGATCCTATGGTGCATTTGAACCAACGTGCGAAAATTGGTGAATATTGATTCAGGCAAACAAACTTTCATGCTTATCATACATATATATACATCGTACAATTGATTTAGATTACTCAAAGCATCCAGCAAACTTGCTTTAAACCTGCATTCCTTTTCGAAATTAAATATACACTCCTGCAAACGTTGCAGCATTGGGAAAATCACATGCAAGGTTATTTTCAATATGGAACGCTCAAAGAATATTCCCTACATAGATTGATAATTTGCCCCTATTCCGGTTTAAGAAATGTTTTATATGAGCGCTTTAATCTTACTGAATGAGGGATATATATATATATATATAGTCTTGATTGAGTGATATATCAATCTTATAATCAATAACGGGAGATCATTTCATATAAGTTTCTATATAATATAACGCAATTCATAATTCACTCTGTCAGATCACATATATCCATTTCTTAATACTCTCTCTCTCTCTCTCTCACACACACTCACACACACAAACACACACACACATATATATATATATATATATATATATATATATATATATATATATATATATATATATACAACTTATTTCTTACACAGTTAATATATCACTCACTTCAGCCAATGTAAGTTGAATTAACGATTAAAGAAAATGAGGCTGCTGTAGGAATCAAACCCGCCACTGATAGGGAAGCCGCTTCAACGTAGCGAAGCACTCACTACTGCGCTGAACAGCCCACCGCAAATGCAAAGCCCAAATGATTGTTTTCAACCCAAATTCTCCTCTTTTTTATCCTCGGTTTTCTCAAAACCATTCTGTCGCGTTGAAAGAGACGAAAAAGACCAGAGTTGATCTAACACCACCTCCGTTTCAGTGTATATAGCTCATGTCGTGCATGTAGCTTTCATATTTTCCATTTACTGCATTATATATATATATATATATATATATATATATATATATATATGTGTGTGTGTGTGTGTGTGTGTGTGTATGTGTGTGTGTGTACGTACGCGTGTGTTTTCATTTCTATCGATTTCTGTCGTTTAAGATGCATATGTATATTCGGCAGAAAATACTTAACATTTCACTTACAAAAGGAAACACTCGTCTTTCGGGAGTAGAATACTCAAGATCGTGGGTTAGGGTGGGTGGAGGTGCCGAATGTAAATTTGATAAATTAAGCCAAATTCTCAAGCATTTCTTTTGAATTCAAGCCTTGGGTTTTAATATCAACGGAGCGGAAAAAAAGAACGTAAAGAAAAAGTCAATAAGATGTTTCAAGTGGTACGTAATTGATTGGCAGAGTTGTTGACATGTTGCACTTCATATCTCTGACCCTTCTTTCCACCCTGTCAGAATCATTCATCGAAGACCGCTTTCTTTCGGGGCAGGGGTTAGGGAGATGTGAGTTAACCTAACGGTGAAGGGGAGTGGAATTGGCGAATCAAAATTCTAACTCCGACTGGGACAGTTTGCGTTCACTCCGAACTCCTACCCTTGGTAAATGCATGAATCTACTTCTCCTCTTTAGGACAATTCATTTTGGGCGTTGGGCTATCACTCTGTCCCTTTCAAAATCTGCAATTGCTACGGACAATGATTCGGTCATCATGGATCGTCCGAGAAACGGGGAAAAAGGAGAACCGCTTCATATGTCATGCAACGCAGCAAGTAACTTTATTCTATTTTGTGGGGGTCCCGAAAGTTGGCACATTTATGTCAAAACGCATTTATTGGTAGATCAATCCCTACAAGTTATAACTATGATTCATTTATTCACTATCCTCAACTTAGTATGGTACGAGGCCAAGAATGTGAGAGTCGAACTCCCTACAGTAGTAATAGTCTTGAAGACGAGCTTGCTAACCACTGCTCCAGACGATACCCCCGGCATTTACTTAGCTGAATACAGCACAGATCCCCAAGGATGGAACACCCAGTAAAAGCTGTCACCATAGTGGTAATGATCTGCCGGATTAGTTTTCTAAACACAGCTTAGTTCAGCTTAGTCTAGCATGAGGCCCCAACCGTGGTGAGCCCCATTGGGATCGAGTTCACTGCAAGATAGGCTCGCTAATCTTAGCTCCCCAGCAGTTCAATGTTCAAGTCGTCGCGTATCATAATATATCCAACAAAGGCTTCGGCTTACCTAATCGAACACTCCTGAGCATTTATACATCAATTCTCTCAGTCGCAACTATACCTTTTCCCGTTGAAAATCTTAGCTATCGAAACAAATAGTAAAGCGTTAGCTTTTGGATATGTCTAATTAAAAGGCAAAAGCTGACCTCTTCAAAAGCGTTTGAAGCAGTGAATGCAATTATTTGATAATTCATTTTCATCAATTCAGTTTTCTTGCCGCTGTATTTAATTTGCTAGCTCTATTTTTTAGTTTTCCCGCTCCGTTTATTTTAATTTGCTCTCTCTCTGATTTTCAACTTGTTTGGGAGAAGGTATAGTATATAGATTCTCACTTTTGAGTCTTAGTTCTTGTCTTAACCATATGATCAGTGCTGATTCTGTTTTGGCGTAAAGTTAAAAAAAAGTATTTAATAAATAATCGAGCATAATGCCTCAATTTTAAGCAAGCCATTTAAAAAGTTCATAATCATAGCAAAGCCTTTCAAATATCTCCCTCGTAAAGAAGTTTAATGTTATAACATGGATGAAGTTGAAATGAATCGTTCGTCGCGTGAAGATCACTTGTTTCCTGTCAACGTTTTTGTATCCTGAATTCTGATACTGTAACAAAAACTTCCGGTTACTTGAACCATGACCGTATCTTTCACTGTGTCAATCACATGGACTATGACTTAACTCGACGAATCGAGTACTGGCAACACTCAACTGCTAATCATTTATACAGCCTGGCCCTCAGCCGAGCATAAATGTTTTTTCATATAATAACGTAACAAATTTTTGCAGTTCGTCGATTTTTTTAAATATTTCCCTAATATTGCAGAAAATTTAACGATATATTTTCAATATAGTTTATATGATATATATCCTTTTACAATGAATGAAAATTATTTGTGTTTTGCTCATATTCTTTAATCAGTTGTATTCAAAATAATCCAAAAGACCCAATAAACTGAAAAATACTTGTCTAATCATATGCTAAAATTAATATCACAAAATGTCGAAATTAGAGTTAATCGATTGGGCTTCAAACCGGGTTTAGATTTTCACTCATTTGGTTCAACGAGTCGGTTTATAAACTCTTAAATTATGGTGTAAATTCCGGTTTGAAACTGAATCAAAGAACTCTAATAGATCCTCAAACTAATGGTAGGATATTCATAATTTTCTGGACTATGGTAGAAGCCGGACTACAGAGTGCTGAGCTAAGGAGATAAAAGTAGTAGTAATGGGAGTTTGAGTCCTATCGGAAGTTTTTTTGTATTCCTAATTTCTACGCGTTAATTTAACGACCGGATAACTGATCGGCTCGAATAAAAATATTAGGACGTTCTGAATATTAGCTGATGGAAGAAACAGTATGAAATAATGATAAAAATGTTGATTAATTGAAGTCATTCTACCCCAAAACAACTTATTTTCTTACTCATTACTAGACCTGACTCTAGATATTTTGGCAGAAAGTTCGGTAAAGAATCCAGCATGTGAAAAAATGAAGAGAAAAGAGAAAAAGAAAGAGAGAGATAAACCTTCACGCTCGCTATCTCTCTCCCCCTCACTCTCTCTCTTTCTCTCTCTCTCTCTCTCTCTCTCTCTCTCTCTCTCTCCTTCCTCGGTTCGTCAGTCTATTTGCACCCCTCTCTCTGTCTCTCTGTCTCTCTCTCTCTCTGACCAACTCTATCCCTAAAATCTGACCTTCGCAACGCTTCCTGGGAAAGAAATTGTTTGTATGACAGACGAAATATCACCAAAACTATAAATACAGCAACGACTGACCCCTGTCATTTCGATGGCACAGAGATTAAATGCAAACAAGCGAGCCATTCATTGAATAATGCCAATATGCGTTCGTCTTTAAACAAGAACCTTCATGGGCGTAGCTCAAGAGTAGAGCAAAGGACTGGTGGTCACAAAATGTAAAGTTCAGTCCCTGGCGATTGTTGGCGTATTTCGGTTTTGATGTTGGATGCGTGATCGGCTTAAAGGTCATCTTTGTCTGACTTGTCTGGAACGAGACCTTGTACCGATTTGATGAGGTGTCTCACTGTGGGGTAATTGTGAGAAAGGTAGTCTCGTAGAGCGTTACTACTCATCTGTGAATTCTTTCTCACCGAATCCTCATACTAGTGGCCTAAGTAAAACTTGGCAAAGATTTATATTACCTTCGGATGCCATGCTATAGTGAATTCAATTTTCAATGTGGGCCCATACTTCTATCCTTGTGTCAGACTAAGTTAAACTTGGTAAATACCCTTAAAACGTTTAGGCACCTCATTGAACGTTAATGATAAGTAAAACTCAAATAGCAATGGGCTGGTAATGTTGCAAGAATGGCATACATCTGATGGACATCACGACTTACAACATGAATCCCAAGAGATCACATGCACAACCAAGGCCGGCAGATTACAAGATGGAGAGACGAACTACACAAATTCAGAGAGTTTTGGCTCAGCAACGTCCAAGAGAAAGACGTATGACGAATCCTTGGGAAGGTCTATGTCCAGCGACGGACGTTAAAAGACTGATGATGATGATGATGATGATGCTTGTCTAGCAGTGCATCACTGCACTATGGTGAATTCTATCCTCATGGCCTTGTGCCAGACAAAACTTAGTAAATTATTAGTAAATTACATATACCAGAGTTTGTTGACTATCGGGTTGGGGAGCAAGCTATTCTTGATCAATAAATAGCAACTTAAAAGGTGTCTTGTCGTGGGTAATTGTGAGTGAGTTAGTCTAGCTGACAATTACGTAGTGAATTGGATCCTCACAAGGCGTCTCACACACATGGCGGTGTGCTAGACTAAGCTAAGATTCGTTAAAAGTCAATGGTAATGATTTCTTGTCATTCCTGATTGTCTTGTCATGCAAATACTGTCAGATGAATTATATTCCACATCGATACAGTGCTTATATATATATATATATATATATATATATATATATATATATATTACAATATATATATATATAGGATGTGGATTTGCTCTCCATCTCTACTCTAAATCAACTTGACTTTCGAAGTATACAGTTGGATGTATCGAGCACTCTATGAAATAAATCCATCACAAATCAGACGTTGCTTTATATTATGCTACATTGCTAACCTGATCCGTACCATATATATATATATATATATATATATATATAGGGGCAGTAACAAACTTAATCTGACACAAACCCTGAGTGAAGAAAGGGTCTAATTCACTAGAGTAGTAGTGGGCTGCTGGGCTAGCTAGCTGATCACTGCTCTTCTTACTTTCTGAGCTAACGACGCTCTTACGACAAGACAGGTGTTCGAAAGTCCTTATATTTCTTGTTGTTAATCGGTAGGAACTGAGCATGGGTACACTGGATTCGATCCCCACACGGCATTCATTTCTCTATTGATTTACACGGTCTAACGCCGCTCATTGGTACCGAGTAAACGTTGCTGTGCTGAAAGTTCCTTGTAAAAATTGTCTTCATAATTATCACATTCCGTCTGCTATAAATTGCCTATTTACTTATATTTCATTTATGACTAATAAAAAAAAGGAATAAGACAGAAGTCTTATCCTCTCATAAAGAAAATATCGATAAATATCTCCCAAATTTCAAAACTGTAAAGGTATTCTGAAAACCAAAAGCTACGAGAACTGTTGGTCTAGACATATCGTCCCTTGAAGACTTGCAGACTATTTACGGAGCCCGGTAATTATTTTCAATATTAATTATCACTATGATTATTCAAAGTATTATCAACAGCTTACTCATACCTATTACCCAGCAAGGGGTAAAACGTATGGTATAACGATGTTTATCCATATTACAATTCAATTGGATCAGACGTTGTCAATAATTAAACATAATAAATGTTCCTAATGACTTCTGATGTCAACGTAAAATGTACCAACATGCCTTTGGCGGTTGTCAGAAATTTTTCTTTCGTACAGTATTCCGTCAATGCAGGAGCTCTTTATCTCTCTTTCATGCGCACTTTCTTTTTATTCACTTAATTTGATCTTTCATTATGAGTGGGTTCATACTGTAGAGCGATTTCTCGTTGGCCATCTTTGTTAATTGAGGTTGGTCATCACTGGGTGTTTAGTTACTGTTCCTTAACCGAGGCTAATTTAATTAACTATCAACATGTACGTGCTGCTAGCATTGTAGCTGAAATACTGACGTATTGTTTATCAAAGCCAGTGGCCAGTGTACGAAATGGGACAAAAGCCAGTATTTTGAATGCTGGTTTTCTAGTTCTACTGAGAAGGTTGATACA
Source organism: Thysanoteuthis rhombus (assembly GCA_963457665.1). Taxonomy (NCBI): domain Eukaryota; kingdom Metazoa; phylum Mollusca; class Cephalopoda; order Oegopsida; family Thysanoteuthidae; genus Thysanoteuthis; species Thysanoteuthis major. Next base: position 37,152,562 of record OY735211.1, on the reverse strand, counting down.
ACATTCTCATTCTACCCAATTGGCCGTCCAATTTTGTCCTTGTGTCATAATAAGCAAACTGTCAACATTTCTATAAACTGCGTTTCTGCTTGAACTCAGTATGGCATCATGCCACAATAATGGAGCTCTTTGTGAAACTCTCTAAATTCTCTGCGTGAGGTGACTTGCATGTGCTTACAAAACAAAAAAGTTGTCTGGGATAGAGCCATACCGCTTGGGGTGGGTATTGCTCTCTCTACGAGCAGCTTGCGAGACAACTTCGTAAAATCCTTCTACGTTGGGTGTCACATATATTTACTCGAGTAAGCCTTGTCTGACCCGAAGTCACGATAAATGAACTCGCTAAAGCGGTTAGCTAGAACTGCCAAGCTGAAAGCGTTCTACGGCACTATCTGAGGAAAAACAAAAACCTCTCAAGCGAATCAAACACCTGAAGACAGTCAAAGGACGTATTGTCGGAAAATCGGGGCAATAGCAAAAGCTTTCGGAATGATACCGGCATTTCTCAAAATTAGGTAATGGCTGAGAATCGTGGAAACGATATCAACGTTTACGCCGTAGCCGGGCCCATTTTTTGATGAAGAACGCCCACAAAGATCAGCCCCCCCCCCCCATGCACCTCTTGCACTCAGACACAAATCAGCGAAAGCCGTTCGGTAAAAATCATGACATTAATTGCCCTGATACGGTTTCAATTAGATATGACATTGGTTGGGAACTCCGGGGTAGCAGTTTATTTTTATCAATACGCTATGATGAGTTTTGTCACCATTTATTTAATGCTGTCGTACATATGTATGACATCTGGTTATCAGGAAAGGGCGAAGTAGAAGGACAATAGACTTCTTGAGAACCATGAGGGAACAATTGACACCCTTTAAGTCAAGTCCATAGTGAGTTCTCAAGTAAATAATAATAATAGAATAAATAATCTACAATAAATGCACACGAAGAACTTACACACACACACACACACACACACACACACAAACACACACACACACATGAAAGAACAATAATAAAATATACAACAAATGTGTGAATATGTATTAATGTATTAAGTAGATCTTGGTTCAAAAAAGTGCTCCATATCATCAGAAGATCGGTTATAAAATGAGTGGAGATTTTTTTTTCAATGGTTCATCACAGATTGTCCATTCCGTTTCACTTGAAAAGAAATTTCCAAATGAATCTTTTCCTGATTATTCATATCTATCTAATCTCGTCTATTCATATCTTTCTGTATATCAATCAACCAGTCTGTCTATCTGACAATTTGCAGACGACATCGTAATTCTTGCAGAGAACATTCAAGACCTCCAACGAATTCTAGAGTAACTGAATGGAGAAAGCAAGAAAGTTGGCGTTCGCATGAACTTCATTAAAACAAAAATCATGTACAACAAACCCGTCGGAAATAAACTTATAACGATCAAAATCAAAGACGCAAGGCTTGGGAAAGTAGTTCTACTTAGGGAAAAGAATCTCCATGAAATCTTCAAAAGGAGAAGAAATCAAGAGAAGAATCACTCTAGGATGGCAAACCTTCGATGAAGCAAGCTCAACCGTCAAGAACAAGAAAATCTCACTAGTCCTGAAAAGAAAGGTGTGCAACCAATGCATCCTCCCCATAGTCATCCATGGGGTCGGAACATGAAACCTAACTAAGAGACTGACCTTTAAACTGAGAACTATGCAACGTGCACGTGAAAGAATCATACTCAACATCACATTAAGCGATCACAAGACAGCACAATATATTAAGGAAAAAACAGGAGTCCGACACACCATGAAATCGATTAGAAAACTCAAATGGCAATGGGCTGGTCATGTTGCAAGAATGGCAGACAACTGATGGATATCACAGCTCACGACATGCCAAACCGTGGTCGGCAGTATATAAGGATTAGTACAGAAAGTAATGGCACTGCGACACCTATGATAGAGAGGTTTAGCGAATTCTGGGGATCATTTTACCACAAACGTATTGTTATTGGAAATAATGTTGCCGAAGTAAACAATTCATTTGAAGTAGAAAAAAATGACTCTGTGGATTATATTTTCATCATTATTACTATGAACATTGGACTCTGAAATGGTTTGAAATAGTTCCTACAAATGACAAGAAACAGCTGACAGCGCTTGAGTACTACAGTGCAAACTTTGGACTGTTCTTCCATTCTTGTAACCCAGTAAAAGATCAACTTATACGGAACCAAGAAAAACTAATGAAAAAGTTGAATCGACGAAAACTATCTGTCTATGTGTTTATCATATATATATATATATATATATATATATATATATATATATATATATATATATATATATATATATACGTATAAGCCTTTCTTTTGTTTGTTTATTCATGCCTATTTTCTGCTAAAACTGTATGGTTATACCACCGAATATTCTGTGTATAAACTGGGTGGGGGTGGGGAGATTAACTCACCACGTAGATTTACCTTGGTGGTCTTGTCTTGGTCAATACCAGCCAATTTTCACTGCTGTGGCCAACAATTTTGCCCCAAAGAGATGATAATATGTGAGTACATCTTCCAAAGTTTTCGGATACAATTTTGCATTCATAAAAATTTTGCACGAAGATGAAACTTCCGATGGCAAAGGTTACAAGCAATGCAAAGTTGACCACTGAGGTCATTTTCTGTTTATTTCTAGCCAGTTTTCAGAGCTGTGGACTATAATTTTGCGTCAATGGTGCTAGAATTCCGCTTATGAGTAAATTTCTCAGTGAAGATCGCAATCTTATTACCAGAGGTAATTTATGGTCATTTTAAAACAATTTTCCAAGTTCTTGACCACAATTTTGCAACTATGAAACTAAATTTAGTTACGAGGGTAAATTTTTCAACGGAGAAATGTCATATGCAACGCTAGATCAGTGGTTGGTTATGGAAAATGAATATTTTACAAGAATCTAAAGTGACGTAAACAATGGCTTAGTGGAGTCAAACAGGCTGAATCTAAATCTGAAATGGCCTTCCATACAAAAGACGTTTCTGTGAATGTTTGCCAGGATTGTGTTGATCCATTTTGAGTGGCTACCAGTCAGTGTTTTGATTACAGTTATTCAGCTGTTTGGTCGTTAAAATACTGCTTTGAAACAAAATGGCCCATTTTGATCTATCACAAAGTTGTGTTTTTCCATCGTGGTAATATATAGCCCCATACAGCAAGGATCATGCCAAGAAAGATTGGAGACCTCGACAGGGGAAAATTCCATCCTGTTCATTCTCCATCTGATTACCACCTGTTCTGGAATTTACAGTTTTTGAAAAACACGAAGAAATGGAATCTATACTTTCATCATTATTTTTTTCTAAACCAAGAGAATTTTACTGAAACGGAATTATGAAGCTTTTGAATCGTTTGACAGACGTTATTGTTAATGATGGACTCTACGTTGATGAATGAACTCTTTCAAAATCAATTTTCCTAAGCCTAAATCGGAAATTAGTTTAACGATGGTGTATATATATATATCCATATATCTCAGCTATGGATAAAATAGAGAGGACGATTGAGCTCTCTAGCCTTTGGAAAGCAACCATTATTCTAAACGAAGAAGTGGAGACTCTTTAAAGCAGTTGGCGCTCAATTTGACGTCTTTCTCCTGTCCCAACAGCCCAGCTGATGCCAAACGTATTGCTATCTGTTTTCATCTGGACTTCATTCGCAAGACCGGGGGTAATTCTAATCACTGGGTATCCCTGGATTTCCAGACGCATGATTTCCCTACGTCTATTCATATTTTCTACTTTTAATAATTTGTACTACAATAAGACATTAGAATTGGGTAATTTGGAATTTCTTTTTTAATATGTGAAAAAGGTCAGTTTTATTCATGAACTATCGGAGATGCCGATATTAATTTTATGTCCTGCAATGAAGCCAGCAGCAACAGTTGTGGTATCAGCTATGATGTAGATGCGAATAAACATACATATGACCATGTGCTATAGCGTATGTTAACGCACAGAGACAGGCTTTGCTTCATCCCCTTCCTGTTTCCCTGTATGTTTATACATATACTTATCTTAGACTGGTACAACGCAACAATTAGAGGTCTCCAACAAGGAAAGCTGCTAAACCTTGGTTAACGTTAAGCAATATATATATATATATATATATATATATATATATATATGTGTGTGTATATATATATATATAGAGAGAGAGAGAGAGATAGATAGATAGAGAGATAGATAGAGAGAGAGAGAGAGAGAGAGAGAGAGATGTAGATATCTTGATATATAGATATATACTTGCAGTATATCCGACGTTGCACAGGCGAAATTAACCAGAATTGTTGTTGGTAAAGGCATATTCGGCATATTCAAACCCTGAGAAATTATTTTCATGTCAGAAATTAAACGGCTTCCCACTTTGTTTATAGCAGTCAGGTGTTTAATACATTCTTGAAGTTGAAGCACGTTTTAGGGGATACCTTAATTCAACACCTCTGGCTATAATGAACTATTGAGGGAATGGAGAAGGCAGACATACATACACACACTTTCTCAAATGTATATTAGATATAAATAGATAAAAATCATACGATTATTATCGGGGAGAGCGCGAACACAGCAAACCGCCCAGATTTATTTCGTCATCTTGTAGTTAGTGCATTTCAGGAGTACACTATTCAAAACATCTGTACTGATTGGGAGGAGAAGAAGGTGATACCTACGAACTTCATAAAAATATATATAAGATTATATAGATAGCTGAAAACCAGATCATTATCGGGGTGAGCGCGAACGCAGACCACGCATTATCATCAATATGTTGCGAATCACCAATATTTTTGAACATTATTCAAGTTGGCACATTTCAGTAGTGCCTTGATTTGAAACTTCTGGCTACAATGCAGCGTTTGAGAGAAAACAAATGTTATCAAATGAATGTATATTTGATACGTGTAAGAGGTATGTCCGGAAAAGAACGACTCGCTTTGAATATTCTTAACGTCTCGCGTTGAAGTCTTCGGTGAAACATTGCATGAGCCAGGTGTGTCAGACTTCCCCTCGCCCAGTCCACATTTTGCTCCCTGTGACTTAAAGTTTTTTTTTATTAAACTAAAATCGACCCTGGAAAGGATATTTAAGATCGTGCACCAGGCCCCAAAGAGGATACCGCAGAGATGGGGATAAGGTGCCATTGCCCTAGGTTGGCTATTTAATCGTTAATATGAAATGGCTGGATACTTTCCGTATCCAGACAGATCTAGTATATTTTTCATTCCTTCCTATAAACTTCCTCCTCTGTCTTTCAATTCTTTCTTGCCACCCTTTTTTTTTTCGTTTTCCTCATTTTATTTTGACTCACGAACGTTCTCCATACACACACATACACACACACACACACACACACACGCATACACACACACATATATATATATATATATATATATATGTATGTATATATATATATAGTTACGGGGCACTAATAGAGAAGTTGTAAGACTGGAATACAAAGGTCCCATTCATGTCTTGTTGAAAGACACTACAAAGAAGACCATTGTATATTTTGTATAAACCAGTCATAATAAAGTGTACAAACAACGTACAAACGTTTTTATATACGACCGTGTGTGCACGTGCGATCATATCTATTACTTTCTAAGGCTCGTAGGGTTATTTTTGTGCGGCTGTAACATTATGTTTCTACATGAATAAACATCGGTTTAATATACACACACACACACGCACACATACATACACATGTATATAACTATTGCTTTTTCGTAATTATTATTATTATTAGTCGTAGTAGTAGTAGTATTATCATTATCATTATTATTATTTTTAATATTATTCAAGTGTTATTACTTATTATTATGATTATTTTATACTTGATGTTTCATATTAGTAGTCTCAGGTGACTTTTGCAAACCAAGTCTGCTTTATACTCCAGCTCTCCCTATAGTATTCTTTCATATTTTGTATACGCTGAGGTTTCACACCAGTTGTATTTGATGGAATTCGCCGGAGATCAAGTGATGGCGAGTCTGCTCGATTCTGTAGCACTCTCTATAGTATCCTAGCTGATTTTAGTTATGCTGTCCTCTAGATAGTTCAAGCCTTTCGTTTTAATTCGAGTTTTCACATTCTTTCTTGCAAGGTTCTCTGGGACTGTTCCGAGCACTTTAATGATGATGGGCACAACTGTAACCTTCATTTATCAGAAATTTTGTCAATTCTCTCGCAAGGTCCATATATTTTCCCTATTCTTTTATTTCTCTCAATTTCATCCGGTGAACAGCAACGTCTATCATGTGACAGGTCTTTTGTCTCTTCTTCTTCTTCTTCTTCTTCTTCTTCTTCTTCTTATTATTATTATTATTATTATTATTATTATTATTATTATTATTATTATTTAGAATCTCACACTGTCGGTGACCGCTGGAGTTTGAGTGACAGCAAGTCTCCTCAAGTCTCCAGCCCTCCTCCCCTAGTACTCATAGGTCGCAGTAATTCTGCGATTTACAGTTTCACACCGGTTGCCCAGTGGTTATTGCTGAAGGCTGAGTGACAATAAGTCTCCTCAGGTCTTCAGCTAACGTGTCCTCCCTTTTTCACTTTTTCACTCATTATGTCAGGGCTAAAATTCGTTGCAGCATTTATATCTCTAGCACCTTCCTCAGTATCCGTGCAGTTCCCAGTAGTGCTGTGGTCTGTACGGTCTCTATCCTTCCCCTATTCCCGATCTCCTCCAGTCTCACCCTCAGCGTTTTGGGGACTGTTCTTAGTGCACCCACTATGACCGGTACTACCCTGGTTTTCATGTTCCACATCTTCTTTAACTCGATTGCTAGGTCCTGGTATTTTTCCTGTTTCTCACTCTCCTTCTTTTTAACTCTATGGTCTGCAGGTACAGCAACGTCTACTATTTGGCAAGCCTTCCTTTTTTTGTCTACTATTACTAAGTCCGGTCTTCTTGCCTGGATGAGGTGGTCAGTTTGGATGTCAAAGTCCCAGAATAGTTTGTGGTTGTCATTCTCCAAAACTGCCTCTGGTTTGTGCTGATACCACTTTTCCACATGGCTGAATTCCATTTGTTTGCTTAGTTCCCAGTGTATCATCGTTGCTACTCTATCGTGTCTATGCTTATACTCCTTCTGGGCGAGTTGACTACATTCACTAGTTATGTGGTTTACTGTCTCATCTCTTTCACTGCACATGTGGCATTTGCTGTTTGTCTGTGTTCTGTCGATTTTTGTTTTTATGTAGTTTGTCCTTATGCTTTTGTTTTGGGTTGCCATGATGAGCGATTCCGTTTCTCTCTTAAGGTTTCCTTTTCGTAACCACGTCCATGATTTCTCGTCTGCTACATCTCGTATCTGCCTTTTAAACTCGCCATACAATTTTTTCTCTTCCCATCTTTCTTTTCTTGTTTTGCATTTTCACATCAATCGCCTCGTAGTGCTAGTTGACTACATTCACTGGTTATGCACTTCATGGTATCACCCCTTTCTCAACAACGGCGGCATTCGCAATTTCTTTGGGTTCTGTCGATTTTCTCCTTGATATAAATTGTGCTGATGTATTCGTTTTTGGCTGCCATGTAGAGCGATTCTGTTTCTTTCTTCAGGTTTCCTTTGCTAAGCCATGTCCAAGATCTCTAGTCTGCAACATTTTGTACCTCTCTTCTAAATTCTCCGTTTAGTTTTTTCTGTCACCATTTTTCTTTTCTTGTCTGCTGTGCTGCTCCTTGCTGACACATATTTTTCTAATCCTGTTTTGGTCTTCTGGGCACAGTCTCTTATGCTGATGAGTCCTCTACCATCTTCTTTCCTCTTTATATACAGTCTATACATGTCAACTCTGGGATGTGAGGCCTTGTGCATAAGCTTTCTACATTGGAGTCCTTCATTAACCCACCCATCTAGGGAATGGCCCTGTGTATCTTATTATTAATGCCCATGTGTTTATTCCTATTATCAGATTCCTGCTATTTAGTTTCGTCTAAAATATTTTCTCATTCTCCTAAGCTATTCTCTCGTTATCTTTTCTTTAATTTCTCCCCTTTTTATCGCATCACATTCGAGAACTCCCAGGTATTTATATCGGTCCTGTGTGGTCAATGCTCTGATTTTTTTGTTGTCCGGCAATTCGATTCTTCCTATTGCTACGAGCCTTCCTTTGTGCATTACTATTAGTTCACAATTTTCTATTCTGAATTCCATCCCAATGTTATCGCTGCATTCTTTCACTTTGTTGAATAACATCTTTAGCTCTTCCCTATTCTTTGCGAATAGTTTAATGTTGTCCATGTACATTAAGTGGTTGAATTTTCCCTTTAATTTGGAGAATTGGTATCCTTCACTGTTTCAGGATTCTGCTGAGTGGTATCATGGCTAGAACAAATAGTAGTAGGGATAGTGAATCTCCCTGTAGCAGCCAAGTTTACTATCCAGGTTTTCATAGAGTTCGCTATGAATCTCATCACTACTATTATTGTTGTTATTGTTATTGTGGTTGGCTTTGATTTCAGTTTATGTAAGTCACCAGCCGGGTGTCAACCAGAGACCCAAGTCTGGCAACCTTGTAATTTATCATTATCCGGGCTTTAGAGAAAAAAAAAGGAAGAAAGGGAGGGTAGGAATTTTTTTACATACATAGAAAATACAACACACTCCCAAACATACTTCTATATATACATAAAGTGATGTATGCTGGGTGCAGCGGTACTATCACACTGACAAGAATTTCCTATTAATGTGTGCAGTGGAGGCAAGAGGTATTTTCTCTATTTCATATATCCCAGGCGTTCCAGGTATGCTGTCGGCAAGTTCAATGGTCCCTTTTTTTTCAGTAATTTATTATCATTATTACTGATGGGAAGTCCTGGTATATTACTAGCTTTTCACTCTTTCATATTCAATCTGTCACGTCAATTTTCTGGGCAGATTCCTTGCCCCCTGTCCACGTCTACCAGGTCCGATCATCTCGCTTGGATGGGGTGTTCGGTTTTGATGTCAAAGTCTCTGAGAATTTTGTGGCTTCTTTTTTCCAGCGTTGTCTCCGGTTCACATTGATACCATTTGTCTGTATGGTCGAATCCCTGTTGTTTGCTTAGTTCCCAGTGTATAACTGTTGCTGCCCTGTCGTGTCTGTACTTGCACTCTTTCTGGGCTAGTCTACTACATTCACTGATTATGTGATTTACAGTCCTATCCTTCTCTCCGTTGTAGTATTTGCTGTTTTCTTTCTTTTTTCTTTTGATCTTCGCCCTGATATAGTTTGTTTTGGTGCCTTTGTTTTGGGCTGCGACGATAAACGATTTTATTTCTCTCTTCTGGTTTCCTTTGCATGGCCATGTCCATGATTTCTCGTCTCCAATATTTATCTTTTGAATTCCCCGTATAGTTTTGTTCTATTCCCATTTATGTATCTCTTTCCCTGCAGTGGGTATGCCTTTTTGTCTCATCTTGTTTTTGCCCTTTAGTCTTTTACAGAAATGCTTACTGACCAATGATGGCTAGGAGAATAGTTTCGGTAGGCCGAGATCAAATTCAGAAATAGTTTGTTCTCACTTCGTGCTATTGGCAAAGGCATGAATCTATTTCACCCTAAGCTACGGAAAAAATAGTACAAGATGAAGTGAGTGATGACACTTCGGGTGCATGTCGTCTCTAAGTCTTCACACATTGCAAACAGGTCGAATAAGTAGAAATGTGATGTGTTGAGCCCAAGCAGGGACATTTGAAGCCATAGCCAGTTTAAAGGCACTACTTATCATCATTCACCTTTGAAAACAAAGTTGGAAGAGATGTGTGTAGTTACTCGTGTCTGCCCATCTATTAGTCGACAGAGTATCTCCAAAAGTCCTCAATGAATGTCAATGAATGATTGAAATGTATTTATATTATTCTGAAGCATGAAAAGAAAAATGAATATTTAATAAAAAAGATAGGCTTTACATTTTAAAGCGGGTAGCTCAGTATTTGTACTCTTAGGTTTTCTTTTTGTTACCTGAATTCATTTTTAGAATGAAGATATTTTCACGATTTACTTTTGAAGGCAGAAAAATAAATGAATAGAAATAACAGTGCCATACTTAATTGATGAAAACATTATATAATGGTCTCCCATACCATTCGTTATGTGTAGTGACATGAGTAAAAAGAGAGCGAGAATTAAATCAAAAGTAAGAGAGACAAGTAGAAAGAAAGATAGAAAGAGACAAACAAACAAACAAAAAAGAAGGAAGGGAGGAAGATAGAAAGGAAGAAAAGGAGGTAAAAAGAAAGAATGGACGAACGAAAGAAAGAATGAAAGTGAAATGTATTGAAGGAAAGCAAGAGAAAGAGTGAGAAGCAATAGAATGAGAGAGAAGTAAATAAAATATAAAAGCAAAGGGGAGAGAGAGGAGAAAAAGAAGAAAGGTAAGGGAAAGAGCTATGAAATGAAAAAGAAAGTAAGAAGGAAGGAATGAGAAAAGAAAGAAAGGAAAGACGAAAGGTAGGAAGGAAGGTCAAAAGAAAGAAAGTAAGAAAGAAAGTGAAATAGAAAGAAGGAAGAGAGTGAAACAGAAATACGTAAGAAAAAGAAAGATAGAAAGGTGGGATAAAAAGAAAGAAAGAGAATAAAAGCTGGAAAGAGAAGTTAAAGAAAGAGAAAAAGAAATTGCAAAGGGAAAATGAGAAACTGTTTTTTAAATATTCGTAGTTTAGGAAAATGTCTGCCGGGTATTGTCCTCTGCACTAGTCAGCAACACAAGAATCGTTTGTGTTAATGTCGTGCCACGGTCCTTGGCCCCTGGGGTGCTTTTACCGCATGTGTACAAATCTCAAAGGAAGCCCACATGGATAAACAGTGTAGGGAGCTGTGAGTGTGTCACATGCTGACTTCGTCACTTTCTGCAACCATTCTTGAAGGACGAATAGGTTAGGGATGATTTCTAATCTGGGAATTTTGAATAACAGTACTCAATAAAGCAGGCGACATTTTTTTTTTTCAAATTCTTTTACTTATTTATTGGCTTTGGATTGGTTGGACTGCTGACGGTCCGAAATGGAGAAAAATGAGTCAAGATAGGGAGTAGAGATAAATTAGAGAAAAGACAAGGAATAAGTGAAGAAAGAAAGAAAACAGAGGAAAGGAAAAAAACTAAAGAGTAGGAATTCAAAGTGAGAAAGAAAGAACCAAAAGAAGGAAGGGGACAAAGGAAAGAGTAAGAATTGAAGAAAAAAAAGAAAGAGATGAAAAGAAAAAAATGAAAAGAAGAGATAGAAATAAGAGAAAGAAAGAAGGAAAGAACATATTTCCCGTATCCTCAAAGGGAAATGCAAGTGATTATAAACAGAATAGAATGGCGTAGAGCTTCATTCAATTTTGTTTTTCAAAAATATTTTGAAATGAGGAGAGAGAAAACGAGAATTGGGAGATAAATGCTCGATAAAATTTGTTTTTACCGGAAAGTTTGAGTTGTCAATAGGTACAAATGGCTGTAAGGAAGTTGTCAGAAGATAATAAAGCATTGTAAAAGCAATTGGCAGTTTTGTGGTCGCCTGGAAGTGTCAGAAAGTGTAGGGTCAGTGTATATAGATGGA
>OY735211.1:37123484-37135984 GCA_963457665.1 Thysanoteuthis rhombus | reverse complement strand
AAATGACGCCCGATTTCTTGGCTCAAATAGATGATATATAATTATGTTTTGATTACATTTGCCTAAAAGTGTTGTTTTGTAAGGCCTTAGAAAATGCTGTTGGTTTTCTTTGTTTGCCAGAATCCAAATAAAAACAGTGGAGTAATAGGTAATGGCCAACATCTATTGTAATCGTCTGTAATACCGTGTTGTGAACACTGGTTTATTTGTCCCCTTCCAGTATTGACAAAATATGATTCATTGTGTTCCGTATACTCACCGGAAACGAAACACAATTCGAGGTCGCATTTTCATGGTTGGTCATCCAAAAAATTACTCGCTTCATTCGGGCTGTGCCGCCACCAACAAGGTGTGTCTCTGGTCCTACCCCGCCTTAGATTGATAGAGATTGATAAGGCTCAGCGATGCATGGCTGGAAACCAAAGGAATTTCAAATCCCCCGTACAGGGATAGAATTGGACACTAGGCCTTTTTAACGTAGGAACCCACACACATCTATGCGTAGATGGGTGTGTGAATTGTCCAGTTTCATTGGCATATTCCAAATGCGTCACAACGTGCCCTCTGCCCTTACGTTTTTAGTGCAATGGGGAGGTGCTGTCTGTGAGACAGATCCTTAGAGACAAGGCTCTAATTGTTTATCATTATGTTACCCCTGCCCCGTATAAGCGGAAACCAGAGTGTGGCAAACTTGGAAACAATCACGCGATGGCGGGTTTTCTTATCTCAAATCTAATATCACCGACATTTTCGCAGCCAAGACTATCCTGTTTGTTTGTAGAGAGACGTAACTCTAAATCTTCCTTTCATTAGAGAGGAATAAATAACGTTTCTATTTGATCAGGTAATTTCATTCGAACTGGGTAATCTGTAAGGTAACCCCACTCCCTGAGTAAGTAATGGAACTTTGTTTAATACCATTTTGAATATTAGTTATTTAATTTAATATCAAAGCAGAACACAGACATCTGCTTATGATTGTTTGTTAGCACTTCATTGGGTTGTTGCAAAAGTTTCCGGCGCCATATTTTGCCTGATGTTATGGAAATCTTCGAAGTATCTTTGAATTTTTTCGAGCTCTTTATTTTTTTGTGCAATTAATCAACGGTAGTAAATCGTATACAAACCTTTGGAAAGTATATATAGAAGATACCTGTTTGTCCACTTTTTTATAAAATTGATGCAGAAGTTCCCAGTGAGGTAATTAACATTGTATATTCATCTCTCTATTGCTTGTGTAATCAGTCAATGTTTTTACAGCGTTTACAAGCTATAGAGGAATATATATGGGAGAGACATCTCTGTTTGCTCTTGCCTAACTTGATGAAAAGTTTCCAGTACCATCTTTGGGCCAATGTTAGGGAAAATTATAAAAGTGTCTTTGAAATCTCCTCAGCCTCTTACGTAGTTTATAAGTCAAAGGAAATTGGTTCTACAATAATTTACATATACCTTTATACACTTGTTTTTCCTATTCTTATCCAACACAGAAAGTGGTGATTTTGTAGATAAATTAGTCACTGGTGATGAAGAATTAATTCATTGAGAAAAGCCAAAACGAAGACAAGACAACTTTCGAACTTAACCTTAACAACACCCACAGCGGAAAATGATTTTTCTGTTTTTTTCCAGTTCCATTGGCATATTCAAAAGGCGTCACCACGTTCCCACTGCTCCCACATTTTTAGTGCAATGAGGAGGTGCTGTCTATGAGACAGATCCTTAGGAGCAAGGCCCTCACTGTTCATTATAACGGTCCCCCAGCCACATATAAGCGGAAACCAGAGTGTGGCAAACTTGAAAACAATCGATCAATGGCGTGTTAGGACCCAAAAGGAAACTGCTGAAACTTGGACAAATGGTTACTGCACAAGATTAGATTGAGAAATTGACTTGCAAGAGATATCGTAAGATCCATTTCAAAACTGGCGAACTAGACAAGTTCAGAATGTACTGCCTCCGCGGCGCCCACGATCGGATGGTTCCACTAATCTTGAAGAAGTTATATGCCCAATGACGCACGTTAAAAGGCTGCTGATGATGATTATGCTGCTGCTGCTGCTGCTGATGATGATGATGAAACTATTTAGGTCGGAAGATTGCGTTAGCTCATAGAATTCTAGGACGAATATTTTGATAACTAATTATAAATGTTTGGATCAACCTATTATGGAATGTATTATTATGGTGAGTCCGGAGAATATCCCCTTTGTTTATTTTTTTTTTAGATAATAAGCAACAGTTAATATACGACGAGAATCATAATAAGTGTAACAACCTTTTGCACTTGATACTGTATTTTTGTACTTATTCCTGTGTTGATTGTATCGCGTCGGATGCACCGCTTCTCGTGCGATCACCAAAGTTAAACAACGTCGAAGGGTGATCGTTTGGGAATACTATTTGCATAAAGCTGCAACTGGATTTTTCTACGGCTGTTTCAGCTCGGCTGTGCTGCCGAATCACATTTATTGCCAAAGGAGGCTATCTTGCACCGTGTTGTGTCGTCATCACTGGGGCAGTCCCATCTTTGAATTATGGAGATAGCGGATAACATGCAGTCTGAATATTAAAATGTTTTAGATTTTGGCGAATAATTTTTGTTTTACGCTTTCTGCCAGGAACTTGGTCGATTCCGGTTTTAGTTGACATCTGATAGAAGCGATGTCTTCAACGAAAGATGAACTGATCGTTTTTGAGAACATTTTGAATTTCTGTTAAAACCACCCACGCAATATCCACCCACGGGTTTTTTTTTTTTCTCGTTCTCAACACCCTTCTCCTCTTTCTTTTCTTTTCCTTTATCCTTACTATCACCCTCGCCTCCACCAGTCCTTCTTTGATGCCTTACACCGAGGGTCTCTGTTGGAGACACTATGGAAGAATTTGGTCTTCTGATATTTCCTTTTAAGATTGCGTCATTTTTCTTCTTTTTTTTCTTTTTTGTGGAATCTCTGCTTTTTGCTTTAATCTATTCTATCTCGCAATTGCTACGTCACTAATTACTTTTCTTTCATACTTTTTCTTCTTTTTCATAAGCCCCTCCAAGTAATCACTTTGAAAAAAACCTCAGTATTTCGTTCCATTCAATTTATTGTTTCTTATTCAGTATTTCCATCTCACTCGAATTCATTCCTCTTTAGTCTCTCTTTTATTCTCTCTTTCTATCTCTCACTTCTCAAACGATGTCTTAATTCAAAACATGCCTAATTTTCCCTATCATACTATCTCTCTCTCTCTCTCTCTCTCTCTCTAACCCTCTTTCTGTCTCTGTTTCCCATTCTTTTTCTCTTTCTCTCTCTCCCTTTATCTCTCTCTCTGCTTTTTTCAGCGATTTTACTACATGTCACCTAGTTATTTTTCTCTACATTCTCCCTCTTTCACTTTCTCTCTCTCGCTCTCTCGCTCTCTCTCTCTCTCACTCTCTCTCTCTCTTTCTCTCTCCATTTCTCTCCCTCTTTGTAAGTGATTTCATATGGATGACGAAAGCTACCTCCTTTTAGTTTTATCAATTCTCTCTTTCTCTTGCTCTATTTCTCTTTCTCTTTTTCTCTCTTTTATTGATTTATCACCGTTTCCTTCCTTTCCCCTTTCCTTCCTTTCTTGCCTTTCATTATTTTTCTGTTTTATCTTTCTTTCTTTCTTTCTTTCTTTCTTTCTTTCTTTCTTTCTTTCTTTCTTTCTTTCTTTCTTTCTTTCCTTCTTTCTTACCCTTTCATTTTTTCTTTCTGCCTTACTCCTTTCAAGTTTTTTATCTTCTTTTTCGTTTTCCTTTCTCTCTTACTTTACCCTCTCTCCCCCCCTCTCTCTCTCTCTCTCCTTCAGAGTGAATCTTCTCTTTTTTGCTTTCTTAAATCATGTTCCTCTATTTTTTTCTCTATCTATCTATCTATCTATCTATCTATCTATCTATCTATCTGAATTGGTCTATTTTCATTCTTTTTCCTTTCCTTCTTACTGTTTTGATATCGCTTTTAACATCTACTGTGATGTTTAGTTTCCCTGTTTTTCTTTCTTTGGTTGATTTTGTCCTTCTTTCGTTCGGGTTGAAGCGCATCATGTGATCAGAACTCGAATTCAGACTCCACCCATGTATTACAGATCGTGAGAGATGGACACGTTTCACATCGAATAACATCCTTTACATTAACCAACTCCTTCCCGCTCACATATTTCTTCCTAAATATAAACTGATCTCAAATATTCACTTATATTTAGACAATTGGTCCCTGTCAAGGTTGACAATAGAAGTAATAACATTTTCACACTTTTACTACTGCCTGGGCAGCTGAAGTAGTAAAAGCAGAGTGATTTGATCAACTACTATATCTTTCCTTATCCTCCCCAACAACCGTCGTGGCATGCCAGCAACGAAGTATTGTCTGGCAATGGGAGACACTGCAGGGAAGATTTGTTCCATGCCTTCTAAGGGGGGGGGGCATCATTGCCAAATGCAGACAAGTAGCCTCAGCTGGAATTCAGACTTGGTTTGCCAATTTCGTTTTCCGTTAATCTAGCCAATGAAATGTCAAAAAAGCCCATTTCTACTAATGGTCAAATTACGCTAAAAGGATACCTTACCGCGGAGCATTAGTTACCAAGTTAGTTTCACTTACCAGTTTTTAAACTTTGGTAGGTTCCCCAGATTCATATTAGTTCTTTTCTGTAAACCAAAAAAAATATCAGTAATACCGAATGTAAGAAAAAGCATAATTTCATTTTGCAAAGCAAATGAACGGCGTATAAGAGCTAGTGGCCGATCGGTAGGCAGCACGGAAAATGGACTGGACGAGCCGAATTCAAGTGCCCTCCGTCCCTGAATTCATTCATGCTCATACAACAAAACACATGCACATACGGAAACATACATACAGACTAATTATTGTTGATAATCACGAAGCTTAGCTGGGTCTGGTACAGGCAGGCGTCCAAACTATGAAGAACTTAGCAAAGCTTACCATCGTGACATTTCGACGCACCAAGTTTAAGATCTATGCAAAATGCCACTGTAGCATTTATCGACTTCAGGAAGGACTTTGATTCAGTAGAAATGCCCAAGGTCATTGGTGCTACCGCTCTACAAGGTGTAGATCCCGTGTGTGTCAGAGTATTGTAGCATATATACCGTCACAGCAACATCCTTATTAGGCTGAATAAAGAATCAGAGTTCTTTCATCTCCAAAAAGGGGTATGACAAACCCTTAAAAACAAAGGAATCAGAATAGAGGGTGAACACGAAAGTAAACTCAAATTTGCAGACAACATCATCTTTTTTGCAGAGCATCTTCATGACCTCCAATTAGTGCAAGTCAAACTGAATGAAGAAAGCAAGAAAGTAAGCCTTCACATGAACTACAGCAAAACAAATGTCATTTACAACAAACAAACTGAGGACAAAGACACAAAGCTGGACAACGAAAACACAAAGCTGGACAAGGTAGACCACTACATCTACCTAGAACAATGAATCTCCATGAAATCTTCAAAAGAAGACGAGATCAAAAGAAGAATCATTCCAGAATTGAAAGCTTTCGGTTGAGCAAGCTCAACTTTCAAGTACAAGAAAATCCCCATTTGTCTTCAAAAGGAGTGTATACAACCAATGCATCCTCCTGATGGGCACCGATGGAGCTGAAACATTGAACCTAACTAAGAGACTGACCCTCAAATTGAGGACCATGCAACGAATACATGAGAGAATCATGCTCAACCTCACACTGAGAGATTGCAAGACAGTACAATATATTAAGAAAAAAAAACGGGAGTCCAAGACCTCATAGAATCCATTAGAAAACTCAAATGGCAATGGGCTGGTCATATTGCAAGAATATCAGACACCCTCTGAACATCACAACTCACAACATGGATCCCAAGAGATCACATGCAAAACTGTGATCAGCAGAATATAAGATGGTGAGACAAACTGGGTAAATTCAAAAAGTATTTGCTCTGCAACATCCATGATGGCGAGATCTGACGATTCCTGGGGAAGGGCTTTGTCAAACGACGGACAATAAAAGACTGATAATGATTCATAATGAATCCAGCACAGCCAAGTGCACAATCGATGTAAATATTTACTAATTTGAGCTGAGAACCCCAATAATGGGGCTCCTAGAGGAGAGTGACTAAACCGGCAATAATCTGCTGGATTGGTTTCCAAAGTTCTAAGACAGAAGTTCAATATTCATATCTATATTGGTGCGTGTGTTTATTTATTAATGTGTCTTTTTGAATGTTTGTGTTGGGGGGGGGTAAAAATTATGTTATGCTACTTGGGACACATGCACAACACATACACTCACATACATATATGCAGAAAGTATATCTACACGCACGAATGCACAAATACATAATTATGCACATGTACATCGTTTTTCCTTTCTTTTCCCACTTTATTTCTCCCTTTCTCCCTGTCTCTATCTCTGTCTCTCTCTCTCTCTCTCTATATATATATATATATGTGTGTGTATATATATATATATATATACATATATATATATATATATATATATATATATATATATATATATATATATATATATATTTCCTTCTTTCTGACTGTCTGTCTATTTTACTTTGCAGGTCACAATTTTACATGTAGGAAATTGAAATTTTGCACTGCCGTATATCTTTTCACGGCAAAGGACATACGCTGGGTGACTTCTGAAGAATTTGCTGCGGGGTTCTATTTACAATGTAATCATAATGCTATACTGGAACCTGACTCTCCGTTACATCATGCAGGGAAAGTGGCCCTGATTATAAACTTCCACACCATTGCTTACCTGATGTCAAAAACGATTCACAAATAAAAAGAATTAAAACGATTAATGAAATACAAACAAAAGTAAATACATCAATTGTATTGCTATAGCGTTGAATTAATTTTTTTTCAATTTTGCGTCGTTTTTAACGTTGAATGAGCAAGGATGTGAAACTTTACAATCGAGACCACCTTCCCTAAATTGTATCCTATTCTAAAAATTGAAACTTACGGACAGAATTTCAATTCTAATTCTTTTAAATTAGTTAATTTTTATACAGTACCTACGTAAAAATGACGGAAAGTATGTGCCCACTTGAGTATTAAAGTTACATTGAAAACAGAACGCCACTCCCCTGAAAAATTAACTTCAAGCTGAGGAATTTCCTGAGGACCTCGGGGTCTTACGGATTGAAAGTACAAAAGATTACTCGCGAAAACATTTTTTTCAATTTTCAAGTGGCTAGAAACGGAGCCCCTTCTTCTCATTCTTGAGAAGTACCCACAGAATTACAGACAGTCCACATGCGATTCAACAAAATATTCTGTCTTTCAAATTCGGGCGCTAACTTGTGTTCACATGTCAAGGGCATTTGAATACCAGAATAATTTATGTTTAGCACCACTTCTTACTATAGTACAAGGTATGTACCTAAACAGTTCATTTCTTTTTTTGTTCTTTTTTTTAGAGGAGCAATGGTGCCGAAAAGGAAAAACTAAAATATTTGAAGTATCGCACAAAAGCAAGTACTGCAACAGACGTTGGAAAAAACATACTGTTCAGAAAACATTGATGGACGGCAAGAAAGTACGTTATTAGGAGAACATAAAAAAGATGTATTTTCACATAAATTACAGAATTTTTCGAGAATAAAAATTGATTTTACATTCTATGTACTGCCTATATCTGTTTTTTGGGGGGATGTTGCAATTATCTAAAAAAAGGTAAGGTATAATTTTATGCACGCACACACACATATATGAAGTTGGATCAATTGGTGTGTTGCACATACATCTCATACAGCTGAATTTTGATCTGAAATTTTTACTGTATAATAATCGATTGATATGATCAATGGAGAAAAATTGTTAAGTGTATTATCAAGGAAGAAGATGCAGAAAAATGAGTTTTTATTGTCAAAAATTGATCAGAAGGTACTGGACTTATTGATGTACAAACTTGCTGGTTCAATAAATCCGTAGGTTGACAAGAAAAAGAGTGAGAAATCATTTATGATATCATGATCTCATGATCTCTATACAGCTTAAAAATTGACAGAATTTGGAGAAACGATCTATATTGATATATCAAATAAATAAGAAAAATTATTGAAACAAGATTGAACTTTTAATTTTGAAGTTGTATTAGTATGTTAAATGAATGTCTTAAAATATGTTGGATAATTTTTGGATTTAATATATATATATATATAATTAGGAAAAACTTGAACCGGAGCACCCTCCAGTTGTCAGACCTTCTCTTGCAGCCGTTTCTAGAAAAAAAACTTTGGTCATCGGTGAACATTTGACAGACGCCAAATCCCCAGTAAATCTTACGTTCGCAAAAACCAATATATATATATATATATATATATATATATATATATATATATATATATATATATATATATATAATAGGCTCTGATTTCTCGTTACAGTTTGTTGCAGTGGACGCCCCTGGAGTCATATAAATTGTGCAATCACAATTTACAGCCATTCTGCTGTCAACTGGAAAAAAACATTCACAGAAAATAACGGACCAATTGATGATAGCAGTGTTGAAAAATAGTGCAAAAAAAATCAAGCACTTACAGATGAACAAATTGTAACAATGTAGAGGTTTTTTAAGCTCACTCGCAAAGGAATCAGAGAAAAAGACGAGGAAAGAAGTAGAAATTAATTAGGTAAAAACAAAATATATTTAAATGAAGACACCGAAATGAAAATGCAGCCAACAGAATTGAACAGAAGAATTCTGAAAAGGTTGACATGTAAATAAACAAGAAATGAGAAAAAGATGTGAAACATTAAACTGGTTGTTTTGTTTAATATATCTATTTCTCCCCGATCTAACTTCCAATCTCTCCCCTCTCTCTCTCTCTCTGTCTCTGTCTCTGTCTGTCTGTCTGTCTGTCTCTCTCTCTCTCTCTCCTTCACTTTGGGTGTCTCTTTCTGTCTCTTATATCCTTTGTCAATTTCCAGCGTGAAATCCTTGACCCAAACCTCCTCAAAGATCTTTAGGCATTGTAAGGTCTTTAGGGTCGGTAAGCTGCTAATCTTATAGGATTCGAATATCAACAACCACGCCTATTAGCTTTATTTTAAATTTTTACATGAAAGCAGACACATTGGCATATATATATATATGTGTATGTGTGTGTGTGTGTGTGTGTGTGTGTGTGTGTGTGTGTGAGTGTGTGTGTGTGTGTGCGTGCGTGTGTGTTGAAGACACGGCCATGCGTTAACGCCGTCTGGTGATGATTATTCATGCTACGCGTTAGCATCAGTTACCTCCCTTGCTGATAGTGTTGTTCCTTTTACATTAGAATCAAGGTTAGTCGGGAAAACAAAAATGAACAATTGAATGAACGAGTAACCTAATCAGATAGATAAATAGAATGAATAATATATAAAAGATATGTGGGGAGGATAATGAGGGAAAAGAATCATGTATTTGTTTCGGGATATGCAGACAAGAAACACACACACACACACACATATATATATATATATATATATATATATATATATATATATATATATATATATATATATATATATATATAAAGTCTTAGAAACGTTGCACTTTTATGCTTTTAAGGCTGTGTTGAACATAAACGCTGGGAGAAATTTTTCTTTTAGAAAATTCATACAGTCCCAAAGCACCGACAATAATACGCAATGCAAGTCAGTAATTTTCCTATCGCCTTTTAATATACTGTGTTCAGAGCTTTTCATGTTTTTTTTGATTTTATTACTATTATTTATATTTGAATACTAAGGTTATATGTTTAATTTTATTGTTTGAATCATCAGATTTTCGTACCATATATATATATATATATATATATATATATATATATATATATATATATGATTCGTTGAAACCGATCAGAGAAATCTTTTCTGTGAGCCGAGAAAGGCAACTATTAACATAAACCCTTTTTACAAAATATCCAATGTTATTAAATATCAAATGATCTCAAGCGTGGCTTTTCCTTACTTTTTACTTATCTCTTGCATTTATTTTACCCTCCTTGTGGAATAATTGTGCCCTTATATATACATATATATATATATATATATATATATATATATATATATATATATATATATATATATATATATATATATATATATATATATATATATAATAATAAATATATGTGTGTGTGTGTGTGTGTGTGTGGGCGCGTGCACGTGTGTGTATATGCGTGTTGTGCGTATACATTTTCTGCATTCACCAAGCACATACACATACATACTAAGTTGATTCAAAAGTTCTCAGCGTCATCTTTTTGACAATGTTAGGGAAATCTTCGGAATCTTTCCCAGTTTATCAACTCTTTATTGCTTGTACAATCAGTCAACTGCTGTTTGTCGTTTAGCTAACAGTAATTGGTTCTACATGAATTTACAGAGACAAAAATTAGTTAGAACGCTTCATCTTCTTGCTTGATACAGAAAATCAGTTATAGACAATGTTGTCATTGGCAATGGAAAAATAATGTATTATGAGAATCGAAAACAAAGAAAATCAAAGTTAGATCCGGGAGAACCTTCAATATTGAAACCTAAACGGAATTTACTGTGGAAAAAGAATCTTTTTTATAAATTGCTGGACCCTGAACAAAATGTGACTGCGCAACGTTGCAGTGAACAATCGGTTCGTTTGTATGTCGTCCCAGAATAGGTACTAGCTGAAAACCCTAAAATTCGTTCAGATGAACCTTCAGAACACATTTTTAAAATGTTCTTGTAATGTGATATATGTATATATAACAGCCTTATTCTGTTATAACATTTTTGCCCCGGATCACTGTCAATTCTTTTCTTACTCATACTGATCGATTTCCAGATATTGTTCAAACAGATTTTCGGTGAACATTTGCAAAATTAAGTGTTTGATGATCAATTTTCCCTATCTTCGAAAATATTTGATTTTTTGTAAAAGAAAATAAAAACGATAATGGATAGAGTGATGGAGTAGCGGTAAGTCAGCGAGCAGCAATTCAAAGCCGGTACCATGCCAACGTAAACCTGGTTCAAATACTGTCGACGTCAAAAAAACAACTAAGATTATTTTTATCAGTAGATGAAGTATAGTAACCCATTGAATCAGTTCTCACTATCATTTACCTTCATTTTAAATTTTAGTTGTTGTAGAGTGACAGCTCGTGCTGTGTTGTGATAAAAACAAATGAAAATCATTATGAAGTTTAAAGGTAGTCAAAACTGATGTAGCTGTAATTATTGTTTCATTTTTTCTCTCTCTACGGTCTGATTTGGCTTTCTCACAATGTTTGTAATCATTAGAGTCTATGAAAGTTTTGATGTATGTGTTTAAGACATCCTATCCATGATATCGCAGGTTTCATAAATAGTTAGTAAGAACAAGATTTTACCATTTCCATATTAAACAATATAAACTCACTCAAGTTGATGTTGCACAGCGTGGTCTAATTTATGCCTGGTGACAATGTGGGGATTTTCCGTGGCCTTTTTTTAATAACTCATAACTCAACACTTTGGCATGCCCTCCTGGCATTGTCATTGGCACATAATTAAGATTGATCTCACAATTGTGGTGTAAATATATTGAATCAAACAAATATGTACTGAGCGTGTAAGTGCAAGTGTTTGCCTGTATGCTTTTGGCTTGTTTCGATAAGTCTTTGTAGCGACCTTCATCTATTTGCAATCATTTGGAGAGCCTTACGAGAATATGAGAAGTAGAAGAATACTATTATTATCGAGAAAAATGTGTTTGAAAACAACCCCCCCACACACACACATATACATATATATATATATAGAGAGAGAGAGAGAGAAAAAGAGTGAGTGATAATATGTCACATTCTGATCTAATTTATGGTTGGTCGCCAGGAGGTGATTTTTCATTTTCACTATTTTGCAATAACTCAAACACCTGACATGACCCTGTCATTTCCTTTGGTACATAATTAAGATTGATCTCTCTTTACTGATATATATATATATATATATATATATATATATATATATATATATATATATATATATATATATATATATATATAGAGAGAGAGAGAGAGAGAGAGAGAGAGAGAGAGAGAGAGAAGTATACTCAACTGAATCAGGAAACTGAGTTCGATTTTGGACCGAAGATGCTTAGTGCTAATGCCTTGGGAAAGCTGACTCAGATAGTGACAACCTTGACAGGTGACAGTCATATAAATATATATACGAGCGTGGGATGGGTTGTAAGTGCATGAATTTTTAATTTGGCCGAAACAGATTTTAGTCAGTAATATGGATCTAGAGTGTAGTCCTGGTTTTTAACCGGGTTCAAACACTAATTCCTGGTATTGCTGGGAGATTCGTACATATCTAAGCAACAGATAGGAATACACAAATATTTAGACTTTGGGGTTTGAAGTATTGTGACTGTTTTCCAGGGGAGGAAAGTGTTGCATAAGTCCCATCTTGTTTTTTAGTTGACAAATGTTATGATGTGCCACTCATAATGACTCCA
>OY735211.1:37098484-37118484 GCA_963457665.1 Thysanoteuthis rhombus | reverse complement strand
TCTTGTCCTCGGTTATTTTAAGCTAAGCTTAGTTAATGTTTTGGCCTTGTGCCATACTGAGATAAGATTGGTGAATAATTAGAAGAGGGTGAGTGGATCAGAACTTACGCAAATCACTCCCCCATAATTTACTTGATTATTCATGCAGTGAGCATCAAAGGCAGTAAATCTCAAAGTTGAATTCTAAGGGCTGGATGGATGTTCTAATCAATCCTAAATTCCTCTCTTTGGGTGTATTCCTTTCATTTTTCCAATCTCGAAAATGTATACATAGTGCTCTTTGTAAATAAATCTTCCAGAATTTTTCTTAATTCCACTAAACATTGAGAAGAACTTTTCCTGCAGTAAATCCTGTTCAGTTTTCCTTTGTTTTGAATTTGCAATGAATCCAGTTTTCATTGCCAATGACAATCCGATCCTAAATCGACTTTTTCAGTGTTGAACGAGAAGAGAAAGACAAATGTTTACGTTGACCAAAACTGACACATATTCATACATGTTAGTACAAGTGGGACCCATTTTCCTTGCTTCTGCATATCCATAAGTCTTTTAAACGACGTACTACAATTGACTGATTGTAAAGTCCAAAGACATTTATAAGTTTTCCCAAACATTGTGTAGAAGACTGTGTGACAAACTGTTACTAAGACCTTATGAATCTCTTTTTTTTTCCTTTTTTTTTCCATAACTAAGAAATCCAACAAGGTGTACAAATTGAACACTGCATTTCGAGTGTTCGGCAGTATCTCTATCGTTTGGACTTTGAGATAAATCTTCATGGACACTCGGGTCCGGCTAGATATGAACCCTCTGTTCATGTGACTATTGTTGTGTTCTCTTTCCTGTCTTCTATTCTTGAGCGGTCAGCCTTAATTTAGCATCGACACGAAGCGCTTTTGTTAGAGTATCAGACAAATTCTTCCGATTCGAAATGGAAGGACGAGCCTTCATTGAAGACATTAGCTGAGTTGATTCTTGTGTATATACAGGTATTCCTCGCTTGAACTTCACTTTTCGCCATTTTTCTGCTTTTACGAAAAAAGGCGAAAATCAAGAATAGTGTCCAGCGTTTGTTTTGCAACGAGCCGTTATAACAGCTGCGAGCATCCTCTTCCTTCCTCTTTCCTAGACCAGTTTATGGCCCATACTTCGACAACTCATCCCAACAAACCATCATCACCGTTTTTTTATATTAGTGGCCGGGTTTGGGAACGTTCAAAAATTTCCCCATATTAATTAATGGTAATACTTCTTCGCTTCGCGCCATTTCGATTCACAAAAGATTTACTCTATTGAACAACATACCATGTCGTTATATCCGCTTCTGGCATGTTTCAGTCAAGCTTCAAAATTCCATCCTCCCAAAACGTTTTTTTTTTCAATCTTTCAGTGTTTCTTGCAGTGTTCTATGGATGATTTTTTTTCATCAAGAGAATTCTGTAGAGATAAGAAGAAACAGTAATTCAAAGATGTATTATTTGCTGAACACGGCAGATGAATGAAAACTTACCAACCAATCCGTTCTTAAGAAACGTACGTTCTCGCACTATCTTTATTTTGCCCCTTTTTAACAAACTAGTCTACCTGTGCTGTCAAAAATGACGGGTAAAATACGCCCAGTTGTCTCCTCTGGAAGTGTATGACACACTTCAATCCCTGAGGCAACGAGTCCTGGTCCAGAAGACCCTGACAATCAGGAGATATGTTCGAACAGCTCCTTCTAATAGCCAGCACGTCAACATCAGAGAGACTATGGCTTATAAGAAGAAGGGTTGTCCCCATAGAATCAGCCTAAGCTATACACGTCCCTGATATAACCTCTCATCTCCTTCAGGGTTCGAATTCACCATGATGGAATTATATGTATATATGTTTATTTATACCGGCTGGAAACTCATGAATGAATATCAAAAGACTATAATTTTTTCTAAATCTCTGTTTGGTATTTTTCTTTCCGCATGGGCAAGACCTGCGCGTGTGTGGGAACTATTCCGGGTACTTTATCAACAACCCTGAAAAGTACCGCTGCCACACTATGATGATATAATGCACGACATAACAGCCAAGGACTGCTGCCTTACCTCTCGGTCTAAGGGGTGCATATAAGAGAGGCACCCAAGAATTTGCGTAGCAAGAGGGAACTCTAAATCCCCTATAACGCAACAATCTGTTATATATGTATATACGTTGCATTTTTTTTTCATACGCGGGTAATTGAGACTTGCATTGCAGTGAACTTTGAAAATAGCGTCATTTTGGTAACAAACGAATTTTTATTTTATTTTTTGCTTTTGTTTTGTATTACTTTATTCCTTTATTATTCTTTGGTTTCAGTATTTTTAGTACGTCATCAGGACATAAAATTTCATTTTAGTTTGTCATTTGCGTCCCTCGGTGTGACATAGTATAAAAATACATTGCTAATTATTGTATGTGTGGATTTTTGACGGACGATTTTCGTCGACTGTTGCTTCAATTGGACTAAATGAAAGCAGGATTTGTTCAAACCAATCGTTTGGTTCTCCTGAAGGAGTTCTTAGTAAATTATTTTCTTCCTAAGTCACCATAAAAATAGTATCACCTTCTGAAGATCAGCCCTTGGTACGGTTAGTGGTGGCTCGTTTCGTTTGCCCTCCAATCTCCTCCGTCGCACAAATCTTTTTCTTTTTTTGCGTTTAAGTTATAGTTTTACCTAATGATAATAATAATCCTGGATCGAAATACGCTGAAAATGTTGCTTATTTTTCCACCTTCGATTTTAGAATCAATAAACAAATACGAATCGATTTTTATGATTTAAATCATGTGGACGTTGATATGACAGCAGTTACAATGATATCAAAAGCCACCCTTTTGGATGACGTTAGTTGAAACTAAATGCTCCTCATACCATCTCACAACATACGGAATGAACTTAATTGGCATGCTTGGTGTGGGCGTGTGTGTGTGTACGTGGAATAAAGATATATTACCATGTAATTTAATCTTTAAACAAATATGTCAAAACTTTCATTCACTCTGTAGGGAGAAAATTTAACTAAAATCTCGGTGGTACATTTGCGCTGAGTGCATTTGAACCTGCTTTACGTGGGTAAATCATCAGCATTTCTTATCGTTGTTCTTACTGTTGCCCACTGACACTAGCGTTACTCCAGCGCTCTCCAATATAACTTTCTTTTCATTTTTAGCAATAATAAACTAAATATTTTTGGCAACATAGAAAAACATTTTATGCATAGGGACCTGATATCGCAAACTTTTCACTAAAAATTATTTCTGCACGCTTTGACATTTAAGTTGAGTGCTGATCATCAAAAATCAACGCAAATGTTGCTGACGGAATAGGGCTATTGTATGGTCAATACTAATGAATTTGTAATGGGTTTACTATAGAATTGCCTGGCAAATTCAGACGTAAAATCCCACCCTAAATTTTCGTCGGCAAGACCAAGTCATGATATATATATATATATATATATATATATATATATATATATATATATATATATATATATATATATATATATATATATATATATATTCTTATTCTTCTACCCACCACTTAATTCAAGATCTCATTTTTGTTTTGAACATTTTTCTTTTGCTCTGTTGCTCCTCAGTTATTCAAAATAAATTAATTCTGCCGAATAAAAGATAAACTTGCCCCCCCCCCTAAAAATAAAAAAATAAAAATAAAAAAAAATAAAAAATGCCATTCCGTACTATTCAACCGCTTGTGGTAACTTATGTCCGCTCGGTCATAACAGCTCACCGGTTTCTTTTATTCCATCTCGTTGGAAATAATCCCAGTCCCATTCCCCCAGTCCCCTTTAACAAGTCTTCAATATGTTTCGCTCGCTGCTCGTCCTCCAGCGTTCTCCTCGGTCATGATTTCTTTCATTCAGTTCCTTATGTTCTATAGGCCCATGTCAAGTTTGACAATAGGGGTAACAGCTTTTTACTTCTACTACATGAGCAGATAAGGTAGATATGCAGGGAATTATTCGACCAAGTGTTCTTTCACACACTTTCTTCTTTGCCGACTATCATGGCATGACTGATATTTTGTGAATTTATCCTTAAATGAGACACAGTGCACAGAAAGGTGGATTCATGTCTCTCCAATGAGCAAGTAAATATAAACCGGAGGTTGAAATAAGTCGAAATTTGAACTCATTTCATCGAAACCGTTTTTCTATGCTGGTAATGTTAAACTTCCCACACCTGTTGATGTATGTTGTTTACGTTATATGACACCAAATTGACATAAGGCCATTAGCTTGTTTCGTCAAGTGAGGATCGAACCCGCTACAGTAATAATTGTCTGTAAAGCTTGCTTGCTAACTATAGCTCCACAAAATGGCGTCATTGGAAATACATATATAAGAGGCTATATACAAGCTAAATTGCACAAAGGGCAAACACCGAGTTTTGAAAGTACTCTCAGACTGGAAAGCGAATAACATCCAGTTTTTCCCTTATCTTGATAATGGCCGATCGAATAGTTGAAAGCCCTAGATCAAAATCTTTTCAATAATACTCTGAAAAAGGTGTTACGTGGTCAAACTTGAAAAAATTACTCTACTCTGTTATAGGTAAATTTATTAGTTAATCTCGAAGTAATATTTACCATATATAATCATAAATGTTCCCCGAAACAAACTAACTAGAGTAATTTTCTCAAATTGTTCCAAATAAACACTTTTTTCATTTCATACAGATCCATGTTCCCTTGAAGTTAACTAAACATCTTTTTTAAAATCCCTGTCTATAGTTTTTAATCCAAGTTCTAATAATGAAAGACTGTTGCCTAAATTCCCATTACATATACTATATAAATGTGTATGTGTAATTTCAAGCAACGACAAAAGACAGATATAGGATGTGGAAGAAGAGAGATCATGGACATGGCAACGAAAAGGAAACCTGATGAGAGAAACAGAATCATTCATCATGGCAGCTTAAAACAAATGCTTCAGAACAAACTATATCGAAACAAAAATCGACAGAACACTGACAAACAGCATGTGTTGCTTTTGTGGGGGAAGGGATGGGACCGTAAACCACATAACTAGGGAATGTAGTCAACTAGCCCAGAAGGAGAATAAGCATAGACACGATAGAGTAGCAACAGTGATTCACTGGGAATTGAGTAAACCAATGGGATTCAACCATACGGATAAGTGGTACCAGCACAAACCGGAGACTGCCCTGGAGAATGGAAACCACAAATCACTTTGAGACTTTGACATCCAAACCGACCATCCCATCCAAGCGAGAAGACCGGACGTAGTAATCGTGGACAAGAAGTGAAAAACCTGCCAAATAATAGACATGGCCGTGCCCACAGACCACTGAGTAAATAAAAGTGAAAAACTGGAAAAATACCAGGACTTAGCAAGAGAACTGAAGAAGGTGTGAAACATGAAAGTCAGGGAAAGTTCCAGTGACGATAGGTGCACTCGGAACCGTAGACTAGAGCGAGATTAGAGGAACTAGGGATAAAAAGAAGGATTGAGACGGTGCAGACCACAGCACTGCTCGGAACTGTTCTGATACTGGGGAAAGTATTAGGAATATGAAATTTACGACCCCAGCTGTTAGCAGTGGTCCAGTAGATGGAGGAGAAGGAAAAACACACTCAAATGGTGGTGGAGGTACGAACCAGAGCACTGCTGTGATAGGTGAGGGAGAGATGAGAAGAGATGAAGACCTGAGACTTACTGTCACTCAGCATTTAGCGATAACTGCCGGGCAACTGGTGTCGAACTGTCAACCACAGTACTGCTGTGGACTATGAGAATGTGGAAAGGAGGTTGGAGATTGAGGAGACTTGCTGTCACTTAGTCTCTAGCGGTTACCACGCGGCAAATAGTGAGAAAATGCAAATATTATTATTATTATTATTATTATTATTATTATTATTATTATTATTATTATTATTATTTGGAATCTCACACCAGTTGCCTGGTGGTAACCGCTGGAGTTTGAGTGACAGCAAGTCTCCTCAAGTCTCCAGCCCTCCTCTCGTAGTACTCATAGGTCGCAGTAATTCTGCGATTTACAGTTTCACACCGGTTGCCCAGTGGTTATCGCTGAAGGCTGAGTGACAATAAGTCTCCTCAGGTCTTCAGCTAACGTCTCCTCTCTCTTTCGCATATCATGACAGAGCTACGATTCGTTGCAGTCCTTATATCTCTAGCACCTTCCTCAGTATCCGTGCAGTTCCCAGTAGTGCTGTGGTCTGTACGGTCTCTATCCTCCCCCTAATCCCGATCTCCTCCAGTCTCTCCCTCAGCGTTTTTGGGACAGTTCCTAGTGCGCCCACTATGACCGGTACTACCCTGGTTTTCATGTTCCACATTTTCCTTAACTCTCTGAAGTCAAAAAGACCTGATCGAGTATGCATCCATCATAACCAAGTTCATCCCCTGTGTTTTTCACCGTGCGAAAAGATAAAGATGATGAAAGTCTGCAAAATCCTAGATGCGGTTGTTCCAGCAGACAACATGGTGAAACCGAAAGGAAACTAAGACATGGGAATTTACTGGGGCTTCACACGGGGACTGAAGAAGCTGTGGAACATGAAGGTTAGGGTCGTGCCCATAATGATTAGCGCTACTGGAACTGGGCTAAAACACGAGAAGAGTGAATTGGGCGTTTGGGAGATCATGGACTGTAAACAAATGTTATTAGAACAAACCAGTTGCAGACCTCGAAAGAAAAAGAGCAAAATACTCTGTGACTTTGAGATCCAGATAAAATGCTCAGTTCATCCAAGGAGACCGGATCTGATTGTCTCGATTAATGAAAAGAGATCCCACTTGATTGTAGACGGAACTGTGCCAGCAGACCACCAGTTGAAGATTAAAGAAACGAAAAGAATTTTTTTCCGAATACCAGAACATTTCCCAAAAACCGAAGAAGCTATTTCATGTGACTATGATGGCTGTTCCCATGCTAATTGGTGAACTACGTAGGATCCACCCTAATGACATTAGAGGTGAGTTTGGAGGAAATGCAATTTCAATGATGGGCATGGGCAATCATGGTGGAGTGGCCAGTGAGAGTGCTGGGAAAGGTGCTGGAGATTAGGGAGTACATGCTGTCGCTCAATCCCCAGTGACAACCACCAGTCATTTGGTGCGAATAAAGAAGAAGAAGAAGAAGAAGAAGAAGAAGAAGAAGAAGAAGAAGAAGAAGAAGAAGAAAAAGAAAATAATTACCATAATATTATAGGAGTTTATAGAGCTTGGCTATTTTTAGGTGACTGGTACACAGTTATAACTTCAGGTTTGCATTTTTTCCTCAAGAAGTGAGAATAAAAAGCAAACAAATTTCAATTCTCTCTCTCTCTCTCTCTCTCTCTCTCTCTCTCTCTCTCTCTCTCTCTCTCTCTCTCTCTCTCTTTTAAAAACCACTGAATTAATTCAATCCAGATTTATTTTCGTCAGAACGAGAACATATGTCTGGGAGAGAAGTTAGAAAGCAACACGTGGAATCAATAACAGTATTTTGTTTAGCTTGAAATAATGACTAAAAGTAATTACTCGTTTCGTGATATGAATATTTCGACTCTTGGGTTCACTTATGGATTTTACAAGTTTACGCTAAATCGTATATGGAGGTGCAGGTGCTGGTACAGGTGGCTTAACGGTTAACGGCGCGAAAAGTGAAATCAGTGATCTGAATTCAAACTCGGGCTGAGACAGTTGGTTTTCATTTTGCACTTATGTCATAAATCAGCCTCCTCCAGCTCCAATCAGTTGAGTAGAAGGACGGACGGACGACTCCGATTCCACACTAAGAAGTCTGACCCGCTCGGTCAGCATCCTTAGAGACAGGCAACGGACTGAGTAGGGAAGGTATTTCCGAAATGTACTGGCAATGAAACTTTCGCGAAACTTCCACGGGCCTAGCAAGCTGGAAGTGGATTTTGATGAATTGTTCAGGTAAGATAAAAGAGTATTAAAGCCGATGGGAGAAATAACGTGATCGTTGTCCCCTCCTACCCCATTACTTCTCGAGTGCAGGTGGAATATTTTTTTTTTTAAACCGTTCAGAAGAAGATGGATACCAAAACCCGAAGCTTGTCCAGAAAGTATTATAGCAACTAGAATATGCGTATGTGTAGAACCAAGCAACTCTAGCAGAATGTAAAGGCAGGAACACATTGCTATCACGACACATGAACTCATGTGAAGCCACGTGAGCGTTAGAAGTGTACAGGCCAGTTTGACGCTCACTCATCTGAACTGCTGAATTGCTCGGAGACACACTGCTGTAACGACGGCATGTCACGTGATATCACGAGTCCTTGCTGGTCTCTTATAGTGACTTCACGTCACACATTTCCTGCTTCTACTCGACTTTGCGGGTGCATGATGATGTACATTGTTTAATCTGGGCCTGTAATATTTTGTGATCGCTAGTAAAATTACATGAGGTGACGTGACACAAGCGTGAATACTACTGCCGTTTTTTTTCATGGTTTTGAGGCTGGCATGAGTTCAGGTGACGAGACTGCAATGTGTCACTGCCTTTAGTTGAATAGTTAACACGTGTTACACCAGACTACAAGTCGTTCATATTTCATTGCAAACGTTTAACCCCGTGAGGAACAAAGATCTCAATGTGTGTTGTGTTAGCCGTTGCATACAGTACAGATTTCATAAAGACGATAATGCAGCAGGCACAATTGAAGATATTTGTACAGCGAATCCAGGTGCGGTGACAGCGAATTAATCAGACACATGAAAGGAGAAAAAAAAAACGTTTTTGTGATCTTTCTGATAAGCTTTGCTATGGAAGACGAACCACTTTGGGTGAGGATCGTTTGGAAGCGTCAGTGGAAACGAGTCCTTTTCAAAGCATCAAATATTTAGTTAAAAATAACGATTCATCATGTTCAACTATGCGCAAACATAGCAAGCTAATTGAGAGGAAATCTAAGGAGGGGATTTGGCTTCTTTACGAAGTTTT
Source organism: Thysanoteuthis rhombus (assembly GCA_963457665.1). Classification (NCBI taxonomy): domain Eukaryota; kingdom Metazoa; phylum Mollusca; class Cephalopoda; order Oegopsida; family Thysanoteuthidae; genus Thysanoteuthis; species Thysanoteuthis major. Next base: position 37,109,502 of record OY735211.1, on the reverse strand, counting down.
ACTTACCAGGAATTTTGAAAAGTTTGTATTTATGTATACATGTATGCGGATATACAGCGGTGACCAAAAGTGATCTCCACCCTGAGAAAATTGGAATCCTTGCAACTCAAACTCATCTCCTACTTCAATTCTAACTGAAAATGATTACTGAAACTTTTGTATTGTATGTATACGAATATTTGACCCTTTTGTCTGTTTGTTTATTCATGCCTCTTCTCCGCTAAAACAACGGGGCCTATTGACCTGATATTCAACGGGTAGATATTGGAGAGCTCAACTTACACATACGCTACGCAAGGTTGACCTTAGAGGTCATTTGTGGTCGCCAGGGGTCATTTTTTGGTCATTCCTAGCCAATTTTCAGAGTTTCGGGTCACAATTTTAAACCAAGGGTACCATATGGGTACATATTCTCACATCAAAGGTAACGGGCTAAGAGAGGTTGATCTTGAAAGTCAATCAAGGTTACCAGAGGTGATTTCTAGTGACCACATTTGATTTCTACTCAAAGTTTCTAGTTTTTTGAACTGTGGTATCCAATGGAATTTTTGAATCACCACTATCCAATTTCTCCGGAAAAAACTCGCTCCTCTTGACAATGAAAATCTACCTTTAAATATTTCACCTTCTCTGGGGCGACCATTTCATATGACATATCCATATAAAAAAAGTGGCTCTGTAATATCGTTCTATGTCTGGTAAGTGATCAAATGTTTAGCATGCCATTTCATCAAATGAATATAAACATTTTGACCAATTACGTCCTGGATTAAAATTATATTCTTCAGCATCAACTTCCAGCTGAAGAAGTAATTCAGTTATTTCAATGCAAAATTTCTGAATAGCATTTTTTGCTGTAATAAAATATGCACCTCTGGAACCTTGTCTTAATTCACCAAATTCATTTTCAAAACTGTGGTAAATTATCCAAGCATAACGAAATTAAACCTACTGTTACGTAAATATCCTCAAATACTAATCACACCATTGCATGTATACTCAATGGATATACTAGTGTCCCTTGTGAATGATTTAATTCTCCTTTCTTGCTTCCTACACATTTTTTTGACATTTTTCCGAAATTCGATAGAAAAGTCAAATTTCCACCATTAAAATTTGATACCATTTTTTTCAATGAATCAATTGCATTCCCATTCAAATGATTGATTAAATTAATAATATTTATGACCTTTTCATATAAAAATCCTGAATCTAGCTTGACAAGTGGGATAATCTTAATCAGATATGGTCCACCATACACACATTTCATCAATACCGTTTTTACTAATTCCTCAGAATTTTCGACCTGGTATGGTAAACTTATTTTAACGTAAACTTCATCGACTATAATGGGTAACTTGTTATCATCTTGAAGTCAGTTATACCAAGACCTAGATGTTACAAAATATTAAAATTCCCGGACAAGAATTTCTGACTGATAAACTTCTTTGCCAAGTATTTGTGGTAGCATAACTTCAATATGTTCTTTCAAAACCTTTTTCTTTTAAACAATCGTTAATTTATTTAAGTAACGTATCACTTCGCCAATCTTTAACCAGTGCTAAATTTTTTTCATTCTGTTTTTCGACAAAGAAGAAATTCATGTGCGTATACCCGCTTGATAACATGCAAATTCCAATGTTTCAAAAATTTAGATTAAAAAAATCAGTATACCTCCAGTGAAATAAAAGAACAACGGAAGATTAGAACTGCTAATTGTTCAATTTAGAGTATGTAACTGCCGACACAAAATCGCGATGATTAAGATTGGCGGACACTTTTTCAAACTTTTTTTCTAGAGAGTGTGTTAACACATCATTTTGAACCGTCCGCACAGAGGCAGAAGTGATGTTACTGTTTTAGGTTTTGTTGGGGGACTTGGTAATACTCTTAACGGCAAATCTATTAAATACCGATTATGGATCTTTGGACTGTGATTTTCCACTAACAACCACGGTTTCGTGAACTTGATGGAATGTGCTTTTTACAAACAACAGTATTTTGATGGTCAGATGGATTGCCTTGGTATCAACTCTACCCATGATTCTCGCTCATCTTAATCTTTGGGGAGACGAAATACCCGAAACTTATTAGCTCGTCATAATTGCCACAACAGGCTGCTACACAGCACTTTGTGATATTCAGCGGCAGTACTCAAAAATTTAATTTAACCTAATTTGTAAAAAAATGGAAACTGTCTATGTTGTATGTTGTACATATGTGAATAGATAATTTCATTCAATTTTTCAAATGATTTTAAGAAAAATTGAGATAGAGTTATATCATCTGGTATGGGAAATCAGCCGAAATGAAAGGTTTTAGTGGAAAAGATTATCATCAAGTGTTTAAAATGATGAAAAAACGTGAATTAGAAATTAATTCGAGACAAAGATTGCATATAAAACTGATCAACAAACCCTTTGAAGAAATGCACTATTTTTTGGAAGATTCGTTCCATTATCTAAATGAAAAGACCAGAGAAAATGCTTAGATTAATTAATGCGAATAAATTTTATAGAACTGATGAATTTCATGAACTAAAACAATGTATTATCGGCCTTTTCAATAAAATGGAAAATGGCGACAATTTTAGAGGATAAAGAAAAAGTTTTACTAACTCAACTTTTGTCTTTTACAGTATACTTACCAGCTTGAGACAATCAACTTAATAACGAAGATGTTATCCCACCTCCAGTCCAAAAGAGTACTTGACCATTTTCCAGGTTAAATATCACCTCGATATATATATATATATATATATATATATATATATATATATATATATATATATATATATATATATATATATATATATATATATATATATATATATATAAGTTGTTTCAGATAACCTCCACTAACTCGCATTTTTGTCCTTGTAGTCCGTAAAAATAATTTTAGGTAAATTACTAAGTATTTAGAGAACTCTCCATCTTTCGTATTATTCTTTACAATGTGTTAGATTATCAGCCAAAACACTAAAAAAAATGCCTTTCCAGTTTTTAGATTTATGTTAATTTTATATATATATATATATATATATATATATATATATATATATATATATATATATATATATATATATATATATATATATATGCCTGAACCGGTTTTATATGCAATTTATTAATATGAGAGATCCAATCAGATCATGTGAATATTAGAGATATGTAGCTATTGAAAGTGATAGAAAATGTCTGATGCCAAAAAAATTCATCTTCCGTATCGTGTAGTAATTCTTTTGACATTTAATTTCCAGGAGAAGCTGACTCGAAAAGCACAGGCACAAGCATCCTTTTAAACTATGAGACAATGGTACATAGAACAGTTTGTGAGAGGCATTGATTTTGATACAACTGCATCCAACACAGGTTTGACAAAGAAATTTTTTATCCCCGGGAAGCTTGTTCGAGAGATAGGAATTGAAATGCACAACTACCTATGAATTCTTTGAAATGTTCTTACTCCTCCTGGTGAGAAAACTGATAGTCAAAACTTTTGTCGGAAAATTTGATAGTATTTGCCTTTTTTGATGGAAGGGTTAGTACAAACACAAAAAGGTAAATGGTGCACTTTCTTTGATGTATCAATATGCCAGGTGATTGTATGAATAATGGCATGGCATCGATTCTTGCAAAGAGCACATTGATCCTCTTATACCTTTAAAATTACGGGTATGGAAGAGGCGAACGAATTCCATAGAATTGGTCAGATGATATCAGCTACAAGGAGTTATCAATGATGCTTCTGATATAGGTATTGCCCTAACCAAACGAAATCTTGATGCAGTACTGCTTACAAATCATGGCCACCAACAACATCCAAGTCTACATCGATAAGACACAAACAATGAGAATTAATTTATCATTATGCTTATCTTCCTTTTTTTATAAACATCGTACACATAATTTTTATTTATCGATTTTCCAGAAAATTGTGTTTTCATTTGTGAAATTTCCATTTTTTTCAAATTGTCGAATGGACCGACTGTTAGATTTTAACTGAATGACGTGAAATTTTGCACCTATATTTTTTCCATCACATAGAATTTAAGCAGCTTTTGGGAAAGAACTTTTAATAACCTTTATTTGGGTGGGAATGGGGACAAGCCTTATTTATATATATGGATAGATGGATAGATAGATATAGAGTAGGTGTTTCAGTACCGCCCACTTACCTCCAGCTGTAACGTTCCTTAGCATAAATCACACTAAAACTGTACTGAAAATTTGTGCTTTCTGTAACATGAGTCAGTGTCTCCAAGACACACCCAGACCGCTTGCAGATGCACCGTTTTCAAAAAAAAAAAGGGCTTCGAGTCTCTACTCTCAGCCACCTGCTTCATGCCCTGACATCTGGTCACCGGGTTAAGACCGACCAGCCTGAACAAATAAATAAGAACCCGAACAAAAACAGAGGTGCTTGAGTACTTTCATTGTCATAAAAAAGTGAGTCTTTTTCTTTAATTTATATTTAACAAAATCAGTGCTGGGGTTTGTCTGCGAGATTCTTCATTTCCGATCAGTGCTCTAAAGTTGAAGTCGAAGGATGACAGCATTTGTGGAAAAAAAAAAGGAATAAAAATTGAGTTGGAATAAATATTAGTCAAAAGTTAATAATGCGTAACGAGTCGGAGCCTTTTTGAATTTTATATTCAAAATGATCTCCTAATCTGATATCCGATCTTATCATTATAAACACAGAAAGATCTTTCAGACTGTGATTGTTGTCGTTTCAGCAAACCACAAAGTGAAACTAAAAGAGAGAGAAAAGCCAGATCAATATCTGAACCTTGCAAGAGAAATAAAAATAAAAATGTGAAATTTGAAGTTGACAGTCATATCCATCAACACCAGAGCACTTGGAACAGTTACGAAGAGTCTTGCAAAAAGTTCGAGAGAATCGGAACGCCAAGTAAGAATCAAAAATATTCAGACAACTGTATTAGCAGTCATTTTTCGGTTGTCAGTGAGCCCCAAAATTGCACCATTTCTCCTGAGAAAGAATATTGTGATGTAACAGTTACCTTACCAGTTAGGCCACTAAAACCCGACTGCAGTTATTCAAATCAAACCATATAGACATTCCTTATTTTCACTACCCGCCTGATACGTTGCCAACTGTTTGTTTACATACATTTGTAGTATGAGTAGTGACACTCCATTCTTTTAACTGCAACTGGTAAATCTCCGTGGCCCAAGTATTAAAGCAGCTGTCACGTTAAGATAGACCTCCTGAGGAAAAGGGATGGGAGTTCGTGTCTTGCAGGAGGCTTGTTATTGTTGTTGCTTGAATCCCAGCCAAAAAAAAAAAAACATCTGATACCTGTTGTGAATAAATAAATAAATAAAGTGATTTTATCATGGGGCAAAACGTCTGTCAATTCATTTATTTGAACGAAGAGTATTGGTCCAGGGGAAGGACCTGGTTGCCTACGTAATTGTCACCGGTGCATAAAAACGACTACCGTGTATTGCAAAGGTGCTGGGATTCAAAATGTTGCAACCATAAAGAAGGAGTGGGGATTAATCTTTGATGAGTTGAAAGCATGGTTACTTTGTAAACGTAATTTAGTTTATTATTGTTATTTTTCGTGAATGAAAGTCATGGATAATTGTAAGGTCATCTTATGATGTGGTTATGCAGTTGAATACGGAATAGGTGAGTCAGACGTTTTCATATGTACACACACATACACATAGATAGGCAATCGCTTTTTATTATCTTTTGGAGGTTGGGATGAATAAAGTATATATATATATATATATATATATATATATATATATATATATATATATATATATATATATATATCAGCGATATATTAGTTCACTCTGCCCTAATGCCTTTGAGAAAGGCATGAATCAACATATCCTTGAGTTTTGTCCCCTCCTCATACGTTTTCTCATTGACATACAATCAAGAGGATTCGAGAAGAGAGTGGTTCAGGGAGCTTATGGCCACTCTCCTATTACTACTTCATCTACAGTAGTCGAAAAATATCCGAGCACTTAGCTCAGACTAAGTTCACTGCAGTAGATTAAGTCTGTGTTTGCTTACTACTCACCGCTCTACAGTTGGCGCCCTGTAAGTGCGTGTGCAGTCGACAAATATGCTATGTATGTCAAATGTGCAGCAAATCTTATTTAATGTTTGACTGAGAAATGTCATTGTGAAAATTGTCATTTAACTTTTGACTATCAAATAGATGGGGGATTCTCGTAGATAAATAAGAACGTTCGTGCACGCTGTATGTGTGTGTGTGTGTGTGTGTGTGTGTATGCATGTGTGTGTGCGTGTGTGCAGGTCTTCTGAGATAAATAATACTAAGCGATGCAAAGCCATTTTTTGGGGCCTTCTAAATTCCACCATACACACACACACACACACACACACACACACACACACACACACACACACACACAAACTGCGCACGCCATAGTTCTATAGCCATACTGTTTCGATCTGCTTTAACCCTTCTAACAAACCGCACTATATCGATCGTAAACGATTGAGTGAACTTATTTTATTAATAATATGGACTTTCGATGCACGGCTCTTTCAGGTCTCTACAGCACTTTGGGCTCTGGTGCGATGCACCGGCTTAACCCCCCTCTCAGAGGTCTTCTGTGTGTGTGTCTGTCTGTCTGTGTGTATGTGTGTGTGTGTGTGTTTGTGGGTAAGGGAATTCTGTCACGCCTTTGTTATGCTTTGCGAGGATCGTTCACATACGGCTCCCCTGCTCATCAACTAACGATGGCTTTTTGACAATTTGTTTCCTTAATCAAAGCCAACCACCGAGATTCGAACACGCCTCCGCACTGACGCGACATAATTTACTCCACATGTTGACTGGCTCTCTGTGTCTGTAGAATGTCCTCCATTACCAATCTCAGACCCCAGAAAAAAATCGCTTCACACACAGAGAGGCACACCCACACGCACACCAACACACACACACACACACACACACACACACACACACACACACACACACACATATATATATATATATATATATATATATATATATATATATATATATATATATATATATATATATATATATATATATATAATATTTTGATATCATCTTTTCATCTATGCGTTGTTAAGAGTGCATATTTATTCCACTAATACTTGCAGAGTACCCGTCTACGCCGGGTCAAATATCCAGAGTTATATATAAACTTTTGCAATAAAAAGGTCCTTGGACGGAAATTATGGTTCTACCATGGCATTATTGATACATTGTAAATAAGACACCCTCTCTAAAACCCTTTAATAATTTCAATACAAATAGCTAAAAAAATCGTATCCGCCGGTCAAAATATATGAAGAGTAGAACAAAAACTAAAGCTTCCTGACAAGTAATAGAAAGTTTCCGTTCACTTTTGACCTCTTATTTGAGAAAAGGTATTACTCCATTCCTTTCTTCGTTCATGAACTACAGTAAAACAAACGTCATGTGCAACAATCACATCGAGAATAAGGACATAACTGTCAAAATCGAAGATGCAAAACTGGGGAAAGTAGAGCACTACATCTATCTAGGACAATGAATCTCTACGTTGGTAAGCCTTCGGCAAACCAAGCCCAACCTTAAAAAACAAGACAATCTCAATAATCCTAAAAATAAGTGTATACAATCAATGCATCCTCCCGATAGTCACTTATGGAGCTGAAACATGGATCCTAACCAAGAGACAAACCTGCAAACTGAGAAGCATGCAGCGTGCGTGTGAAAGAATCATGCTCAACCTCACATGGAGATATCACGAGACAGCATAATACATTAGAAAGAAATCGGGGGTCCGAGACAACATAGAATCCATCAGAAACCTTAAATGGTAATGGGGTGGTCATGTTGCGAGAATGAAAGCGATGGACATCATGACTCACAACATGGATCCCCAGAGACCACATGCGAAACCAAGGCCGACAAAATACAAAATGGAGAGATGAACTAGACAAATTCAGAAAATACTGGCTACGCAAAGTCCATGATAGAGAATTATGGTGGATCCTGGCGAAGGTCTATGTCCAACAACGGACTGTAAAAGAATGATGATGATGATGATGATGATGATGATGATGATGATGATGATGATGATGATTCCTCCATTTCTGACTCCTTGAAGGTGACAAAAAGTTTCCCTCCACTTCCGTCCCCTAAAAGTGAAAAAAATTAACCTTCGCTTTCGACCCCTAAAAGAAGAAGGGAAGTCTCCTTTCGCTTTTGATCCCTGAGAGTGATTCCAAACCTTTCCATTGCCAAGAACCCCTTTTATCAAGATCTCACGGATCCCAGGCTTCTGAAAAGTTTGCCAACTCCTCAAGCTCATTGACCCCCAGTAATACCTTTGTGTCCGCCCGGGAGTTTGTAGACCTCAGGTTGGGAACCAATACTTCAAGGAGGGAGTCTCCCTTCGCTACTGACTCCTAATGGGAAAATTACGCCTTCGTCCATGACTCCCGGAAAGGGAGGGGGTATTCCTTTCACGTTTGAACCCTTAAAGCTGGTAAAGTTATCCCTTCACTTCTGACCCCTCAAAGAAGGGAAAAACCTCCCATTCACTTTTGAAAAAGATCCCCCTTTACTTTTGACCCTTTTAAAGGGAAATCTGTCACCATTTTCATGCCTAGAAAAGAGGGAAAAGTATCCCATCTCTTTTGTCATCTTGAAGCTGGAAAAAGTCTCTATTCATTTCTGTTTCATAAAGGAAGGTGAAAAAGTCTCCTTTCACTCTTGACCCCTTAAAGGAGGGGAAAAGTCTTTTAATAATTTTCCAACTCTTTAAGGATAGAGGAAAAAGTCTTCCCTCAATTTTATTAACTTAAAAAAAGAAAATGTTTCTCGCCACTCCAGCCACTTTCGACCCTTTACAAAAAGGAAAAATCATTTTTAACATTTTAAGAGGAGGAAAAGTCTCACTTAATTTTTGATACTTAAAAGAGAAAAATGACTCCCCTCGTATTTTTCTTTGGTGTATGATCACGTATTTGTCCCCAACTGTTACGTGTTGGCTAAATGAATAACCGAAAGCACTGGATCAAAAACTTTTGGACAGGACACTTCATATATACACTAACCACAGACTTACGTTCTCTCTAACGAAAACAGGAGAGGTTAAGAAAAAATATTTAAAAAAACATTTGTGGATGTGGCCTTTAACACACACACACACACACTCTCTCTCTCTCTCTCTCTCTCTCTCTCTCTCTCTCTCTCATATATATATATATATATATATATATATTGTATGACAAAGAAATCAGTGAGAACTGTACAACTTAGTCATGGAACAGTTTAAATTGTCCTTAACATAGTCATCTAGATTTCATTGATAGTGCAAGGCCTTGATACTAATCTGCTTACGTATATTATTTTTCTTGGTTTATTTATTTGTGTATACTTTCATTTTGGTTTACTTATTTATATTGCATAAACTTTTGGAAATTACTAATGTCGGCATGTGGAATTAATCTTCAAAGTAATAGTAAAAGTCGTTTTATGTATAGGAAGAGAGTCACACAGACATGAGTGTGTATGTGTGTGCGTACATGCGTGTGTTTGTGTGTTCTTGTTTTCCTGTAGTCAAGAGTAAGACGCAGTTTTCTTGGGAGAATTTCCTATTAAACCATGAAAATTGTCAATAAACGTACGTTAAAAAAAATTGTTAATGGAAAACAAACAACGTTTCTGCCTGCGTAAGTATCTTAATAATTATGTGATCTCTACGCGCCAATCCTGAAAGAGAAATGGCCTCATGATGTCTTTGCTCTTTCCGGCCAATTCATTTCTTTGTTTGTATGATTCAGCCTTGTCAAGGTTGACAATGAAAAGCTTTTCACTGACACTGCCCGGATAGATAGGATATTGATGACAGAGTGGGTGGCCAAAGTGTTCACTCACCCACTCGTTTCGACCGTCGATCATCCGGGTATGCCAATGATGGGGCCTTTTTGCCAGGATATCCGGTGATAGGACAAAGTGTAAAGAGGGATGAATCCGTAAGGAAATCTAAGGGATTCATGCCTCTCCAAACTTACTTGGCAGTGTCTCTGATTTCATCAGGCTCCATTTGTTGTGGCTTACTAGTATTGTGATCTTTGCAAAGATATCTGATTGAGCAACAAAGCACGGGGGCGGGGGGTGCGTGCATTCATGCTTAAGACATTGGCGCACCTTCAATATTATTAACTTCTGTCGGAATTTGAACTCAGTTAGCTGAGTCAACTGGGAGGCCATACTAAAGAGTATCGCTGCGTCTGTCAGTTTACGCAATATCTCTTATCGTTTCCTATGAATTTCAATGAAATTTAGTGGAAGGTTGAGCCATTGGCAACAGAATAATTGATTAAACTTTGGGGGTTTTGACTGAGATATAGTTTCAACAGTTTTCTTCTTTAGAAAACATGAAATAAGATTGGAAAAAGACCATTTTTTTCCATTATTTCCGTTGCCTGAAGCACGCATTAAAGAACATATAGTCAATTCGTATACACTCATCAAATATGGAGCTGGCTAGCTATTTCAAGTTGTTCATATGTATGTATGTATGTATGTACTTCGGGTAGTTAATTTATACCGATCTATCTCACTCTATTCATATATCCTATTGATTATTCCTTTGTGTAACTATCTATCCTTCCGATTTCCCTCTCTCTCTCTCTCTCTCTCTCTTTCACTCTCTCTCTTTATATATATATATATATATATATATATATATATATATATATATATATATATACCCAGTTCCCTACATTATTTACGCGTCTATACTATTGTGTTCCAATATTTCGACAATATTTCTTTCCACTAATGTCTGTCAGTTTGATTGTTGGCATCACATTCTTGCCTATCAATCTATATATAAATCTGTGTAACTATATCTATCTATCTCTCCCCCTCTCTCCCTCTCTGTCTTTATATATATATATATATATATATATATATATATATATATATATATATATATATATATATATATATATATGCGCATATATATAAATAT
>OY735211.1:37040984-37095984 GCA_963457665.1 Thysanoteuthis rhombus | reverse complement strand
TTGGGTTGATACAGAGGAGTATTCTGATTCACACCCTCAAGATACCCGCTTATCTAACTTTTTCTTTGCCTCTTTTTGTTTCTGTGAACGTCTACAAAGCTTCTCGCTCAACCAAGGTCTTCCTCCTTCTATGACAGCTGCCATGACTCATGAGCGGCCATTATCATTGCGTTTTAAACGTAAAAACAGTCCACACTGATTACGTCATATTCCAGCCATCAGTCTCCGCCCACAAGGCCGAATGGCGTCCTTGCTACCTCCAGTATGTTCCTCGCTATGTCAGCATAAGATTTCCTTCCATTTAAAAAAAACAAAAAAACAAGTAACAGATGTCTGCAGGGGAGCTGTCAACTTTGCAACGCTTGAAAATGTCATAGAAGCTGAAAGAAGTCATCAAAAAGTCACATGACAACAAGACGTAACCCACAAAACTAAGCACTCGAGTCATTTCCATTTAGACGGGTAAAGAATGGAGCGTCTTGAACGCTGAGACTAAAAAGAAACGATTCTCCTATGAATTATTTGGACTAGCATACGCATATCTGATGTTTTTGATGCAACGTTTCAATTGGCCAGGTCTTCAGCCATCTTCAGGTGTATGTTGCAACGAATCTCTGTTGTGTGACTCTAGGTAACTTACTTTTCTTGGAATTATTAGCTCACAGATCTGTGAATAATTTTGATCCGGTTAAAAGAAAAGATCTAATAATTCAACACCGATGCCAGTTTTATATATGAAAGGTCTAAACAAACAAATATAGCTTTGAGTATTGGCTACTGTGTAGCGTTAAATCCTACTTATACGTGTATCTGCTTCAGTTGATTGTCTCGAACCTACGCTTCAATCGGCACAGGCAACCGTACAATTGAGTTCTTCCTCTAAAGGGGTGGCGGTCCTCTATAACCAGCTCGGGCATCGGCTTTCAGTATCGTGTCTTGGATATACACTTCAATCAGCATAGGCAATCATAGTCGGCTTGGAGCTCTACTACCAGCTCGGGCATCTATTGCAGTCGTGTGTCTCAAACCTGCGATTCAATCAGCACAGGCAGCCGTACTATCGGGAAAATGGCCCCCCTGGCATCTGTTTCCAGTGGTGTGCCCTGGACCTTCCGTTCGGATTGCCCAGGTCAGTCATATTATCAGAATAATTGCTCAAATGAGCGGTGTGTCTCCACAGCTATCTCGGGTAACCGGCAGGAGAAGGAAGTTCCAACAAAACCTACAACCTATGAACTTTGTTCCCATCTTTCCTCATCAGTAGACATGACATGCACACCCTTGGCTTAAAATTGAAGTCAGTAGTATCCACGGTGCACCTCAGGGTACGCCAACCCATTATATACAATACAATAATGAGTGAAAAATATGTACCAATTTATCCATTTGATGTATATTATGTATGTATAAATATATTATCATCATTATCATCAACAATAGCCATTGTGAATCTACTGCTGGACAAAGGCCTTTCTCATCACCTTCCATGCTGACCTCGATTGTGCTGATTTTTGTTGCTGGCAAACCTTTCTATCTCATCCCTCCGTCTTGTACCTGGTCTTTTACTACTGCATTTATGGGTCCTGTGGGTACTAATCGGTTAACTTTTTGGTCCATCTGTTGTCATTCATTTTTGTTAAGTGTCCAACTCATCTCCATTTTTGTCGTTGATTATATACTTTTTTTCCTGATCCTCCCATGGATCCATTTTAATCTTCAACTGTAGTTATCTGTAGCATTGCTCTTTCCGTGGATCTCTGCACGATTGTAAGCTGGTTCTCAGTTTCTTTTGTTAATCTCCATGTTTCCCATCCGTGGGTCATAGCTGGTATTATGCCTACATTGGATATTTTACGCTTTAAGCACACTGGCAGCATGTCTCTATTCATACCAAATGCTTTCCAACCGACCGTGATGTGTTGTTTTATTTTGCTTTCATGACCTTGGCCTACGTTAACGTATTCATCATACTTTTGTCTGTGTTCTGTGCATTCCAACCATATTTACCCCTTTTTAGGTCACTCAACATATTTTGTAATTCCTCCGATCCCTTTTTCGTTATTGATACTGCGTCAGCGAAGTCCAAAATTTCTCCGTCCATGTTTACTCCCATCCCTTTCTGGTCAGTTTGCTGATTTCACTTTCACTCCATATATGTTTGGACAGGCTTAATTTTAGGGTCTCGCCTTGAATCATGACATTTTCATCCTCTGCAAGTTTAATGTTTCGAAAGCGATAGGTTTCCATTGAATCTTACTGAGGAGTTGTTTGGAATAATTGCATTTTATTTGTTTTTCTTTCAACATCGATTCAGCTCATCTATTCTTCGGCTTTCCTCTGGTGTCGATGCTGCGCGACAGGAGAGGGATATCTTTATCTAATTGTCTGTAAATAACCATTATTGTTAATTTTTACTACTATTTACCTTCATCTTTATTATCTTTGTTTTTTTAACGCAACTAAACTCAGGCTGGATACTCTTCACTGAGTAAATGAATTAACAACGTGGATTGAAGCAAAGAATAAGGTGAGAATCGAACTCACGACCTTCTATACCGGAGGGTGGCTCGCCTAATGCGCGATCATCCTTACTACTGAACTACTGGAACTTCGTGACTAGCTTCAGTCCAAATCAACTCCTCAAACTCATTCCCTACCCAAGATCTCCTTTGCACCATGTTTGTAATTAACTGGCAGTTCAGATCAATCAATTTTTTATTTTTATCTTTATTCTAGTAGATGGAAAAAAAATGAAAAAAGCAACAACAATTAAGATGAAGCGAAATAGTAGCAAAAATTAGTTGCAATGATTTATAATGCTTTATCTATTAAAATAAATAAAAGTTAGAAATGAAATTAGTCTGTGATTAGAGTTGATTTTACACGTGGCTATTTTACACACATCGATCTATTTGAAAAAGGAAAGGAATTTTTTTTTTAAACGGAAAGGATTTCTTGAAAATTTGATTTTTTTTGTTCAACAAATTCAATAAAATTGTCATTCTCGACGCTCTGAATTCCACACTGATTCGAAAATTCTTGTGTCTCAGCATTATCGCGCATTATCAAAATAACCAAAGCAGAAAAAGTTGCCACTTTCGGTGTTATCGAATGGTGTTGCGTTCTTAGTAGTGGTATGTCTTGTTTGTGTCGGATCTTCTTACGGAGTCTTTTTGGGTGGGAAATCGCTGGTATATGTTGTTGTTGTTGTTGTTGTTGTTGTTTCTACGATAGATACATCGTGTTTGTCGAAAATATTCACAGGGTTATTTGTGCAAGTCTGGAGACGGCAATGTGAACAATAACGTTGGAACTGCGAATGCTACCCTTTCTCTTAACAATGCTAATACGGCATATCGGAAAATATGATAATTCTAGTTTATTCATTTTGTCGACTAAGAGACTCGTTATTTAGGAATATGGAACAACACTAGATTGAAAAGCGTTGCATGTACAGTAAGGTATCTTTGTCAGTCTTTCTGCATGCCTTTGCAAGACCGTTGCAATGACACTTTTTAGATACGTGGATTTAAGCTTGGATGTATCTCTGTCCTTGTACGTGGTGATTCTCTCTCTCTCTCTCTCTCTCTATATATATATATATATATATATATATATATATATATATATGAGTGTGTGAGTTGGATAGTCTACCACCTCAATATATAGTGTTCTTTTATCTGCTTTAACGTGTTAATTAGCACAGTACTGGCCAGATGCTGACGAGAAGACATTGTCCCGTCTCATCTCGGAATATCGGGCACACGTGCAGGTAAAGTCAGTTCGAACGATTTATATTTGAGTAAATATGCACAGACCATTTTAGCAGAAATATTCAACGAAGCAGATCCCCGGCATACAAAATATACACCCGAGGGAAAGTGAAGAATGGATCGGCTGAGATGTTCTATAACCAGCAACAATATTGAATAGTTTAGTCCGAATAATCCTTGGAACTCATCTTGAAATCTTAGGTTGTATCATATATACTTGATTCTTAAAGAATGACCGGATACAACTTACACATGAGGAAGGTGGAAAAACTTATCGGCCGAAATTTAGTATTAAAAACTGGAACAATCAGGATACTAGTCAGAATGAGCTGTGCCATAATGACAATACTGCATCTACCCACTTGAAAGATTGGTTCAGCACAATAATTCTTCTCACCGGTTGTATACAGTTCGTAGCTGAGCTTTGCAAATATCAGTAATACCTAGGATTGCTTCATGATTCGTAATCGATCACAGACAAAATGCCGAAATATCGAAATCTAATTGTCAATATAGGCAAGCCTTTTCCACTTGGAAGATTAGTTCAACACAATATTTTTCCAACTTAACATTTCCCACATTTGACCCTGTACCGTACTAAGCTAGGTTTAGTAAAACATTAAAAAAAATTATATTTAATGTGCAAATCTTATGTCGTTGCTGTTCTGATAACCAGGTCACATCTGTCTCTACTCGCTGCTTTTTCGAACGACAAGGACGGAAAAAGATGGGTCATAATTTGGGAGAAATAGAAAAAAAACAGTAAGAAAGAAGCAGGGATGAGAGAGAGCTTGGAGAAGAGAGACAGGGTTCTTCATACTAAATGCGTATATGTTGATTTTATGTATTCTTTGTAGTCAAGTCATCAAAAAAAAAAAAGAAGACAGCAGCTGTCAAACTATTAACAACGTCTCTCCATGTTATTATTTCCATCGCTGCTTCTGCGTCCTTCATCGTCATGGAGGCGTCGTATAGAGACATTTATTTTCACATCAGTCACTGATTTGCAGATAATGTTCATCTCACATCACTGATGATAGCCGAGTAGTTGAGACATCGAAACGACCAGGATTCGAACCATCAACCCTTTAGAGAAAAACTGTCCCCACTCTCACAGACATGCTCGACGATTTAAATGCTGCTTTCATCAAATAGATGAAGAAGGGAAAACCTTAAATTAAAATCGCTCTATGATCTTCCCACAGATTCTTGTAAAATCCCTTAGATTCGAATTTTTTTCTCTTTTCAATAACGACAGGTTTATCTTACCTGGAGTTAGGAATTTTCTACGACTATTACTGATCAGCCATAACTCTCTGTTAGTGGACATATAGAACTTCCCCCAGGTCTACCAGATTTTTTCATTCGCTCTCGAGTGTAATAGTCCCAAAACACTATAAAATTGTCGAAATCATCTCGCCATTCTTATTTTCTATTGGCTAGAATTTCACTTATGATCTTGCAGGATCCACTTTGTGAGTCACAATATCCAGCAGATGTCCTATATTCTTGCAACATTGTCATATCAGATTTTTGATGGCTTCTAAGATATATCTGACACTCGTTCAATCTAATACATTGTGTTGTTAGCGATTCTTTGAAATGGAGTTCAGTATGATTCTGTCCGGTGCATGTCGCATATTCCTTAGTTTGAAAGCAATTTTCAAGGCACCAGTGATCTTTGAAAAGGCATGACTCCACATTCAAGCTTACAGTCTTGGGATCGAACCCTCAACGCGAACAAATTGGGCTGCAAATAACTCGGTTATTTACTACGCTCAGGTTAATCGGGCGCAATAGAAGTGGGGTATTCAGTAAGGATAAAACTCACCAATGAATTGGTCTGCAAGACCAACTTGTTAACCATCATATTACGATAGGAGCTTATATTAATATTTACTAAGTTCAGTTTAGTAAGGTATAAGTCGGTATTCCGTAAGGATTGAATTCACTACAGTGCACGAAATCTGCCCGGAAGATAACAGACCATTCTGGATATCTCAAGAACTGGTTGCGTGGTCTTGTTGTAAAGAGGGAACCAATCAATGGGGGCCGTATTGCACATGCGTGACATCAAATTTTTCCATGGGGTTTTCAAGTGGGTAATGAAATGCCATTCAGTGAGCTTGTGTATTGTGTGACTGTCGACTTTGCAGCGACCAAGTCTGCACATTCGGAACTCTTCGTGCAGGGTTTCTCACAAGCTTCACATCAATCAGTTTTATGAGTTTCCCAACATTCAAGATTTAGCACCCGGTGACTTCTGTTTTTGTTTTGTTTTTTTCCAAAGCTTACATTTAATGAATTATTCCAGACAACGGACGAGATTAAAGAGAACACAATGGAGCAACTGATGATGATCCCGGAAAGGGTCTTTTAAGACTGATAAAAACAAGTGGAATGGATACTGGGGAAACTGTGTGAAGTTCTATGTATTATGAAGGGACTAAGGCGCCGTCGGTTATTTTTCCCTTGATATTAAATGGCTGGATACGATTCCGGACAGACTTCGTAATAGTCTACGACACTAGTTTATTAACCATTGCTTCACGATGAGGCACCAACTTGGCGAGCTTCATGTGACCGACATCCTCCCTCTGCAAATGCTAGGGGACTAATGTCGAAATACCCTGGTTGAAATCCACAGTGTCAGACAATTTAGAAAGTCTGTAGTTGGCAAATGTACTCTTTAAACTAATGTCAAATGTACAGCAAATTTTATTTAATGTTTGACTGGAAAATGTCATTGTGAAAAAAAAAACGTTATTTATTTCTGTACTATCTGATAGATAACAAGGGATTCTCCCACAGAAATAAAAACGTGTGCATTTGCGTGTGCGCGCGTGCGTTTGTGTGTGTGTGCATGTGTGTGTGTATGCGTAACCAAGACTGTCAGTTAAGGTTTTGTCGTTAGATGGCCTTAGGAGAGTTGAGTTTCGTGATAACAGCCATATCTTCTCGTATTTCAGAGGCGTTTCTCTATAAGAGGCTCTGTCTGTCCGTCCGTCCGTCTGTCCGTCGGTTGGTTGGCAGATCTGTCTCCATAAAGTTTCTCAACTGTTTTAAGTCAGATTACCTTGAAACTTGGTAAACATCTTCCTTCATAAGGAAGAATCTTCCACTCAGGTCTCGCAATTTGTTGATAATGGTGTTTGGACTTGAATCGATTTTTTCAGCTGTTTCATGTCAGATCAAAAGATTCCCTTGATGAGATGCTTCTTACGATCTTCCGTTCAAAGTTAATGATGGGACATGTCATAAGTTTTGTTCGGAAGATTTCTTGCTGAACAATACTTGACATTCGAATATCAAGATACCCTTGAAAATCATCATCACCATCATGTCTGTTAGCATCCGTTGTTGAACATAGACCTCCTCAAGATTTGCCAGACCTCTCTACCATGGGCATCGCAGAGTCTGTACTTCCCTAATTTATCAAGCTCGTCACGCCATCTTACTTTCTATCGTCCTCAGCCTCGCACCTGATCTCTGGGGATCCACGTTGTGAAACGCAATGTCCACCGGTTGTCTGACATTTTTGCAACACCTCCAGTCCATTGCCATATCAGTTTTTTTTAACAGTTTCTATAATGTTTGAGACCCCTGTATTTTCTTTGATATACTGTGCCGTCTTATGATCACTCCATGAGAAGTTCAGCATGATTCTTTCATGTGCACGTTGCATAGTTCTCAGTTTGAGAGTCAATGTTTAGGTTAGGTTCCATGTTTCAGCTCCGTATGTGACTAACGGTAGGATACCAGCGTTATTAGACGCAGGAGATTGCCAACACCCTCAAAATATTCAAATCAAGCATCAGAAATCATATGCACCGACTTTTTTTTTACATTAGTTGATTTCATATGCGAACTTCGTGTGTGATCCACAACTTTAACGTAACGAAAATGTTCTATTCCTGAAAGTCATTTTAACGAACTATGAAAAGCGGATTCTTTGCAATAATGGACATGCGAAATAAACGTCCACTAATCGTATCAAAGGTCGGTTTCTATCCAAAGATTATTGTGTATATGGCGGGACTGGAAGAGTGCTCTATTATGAGCTCATTCTGAAAAAAAAAAACAATCAATTGATTCAAAAGAGTAATGCTCCCAATTGGACCAATCGAAGGCAGCAATCGACAAAAAGCGTCCGCCTAGAATTAGTTTAAAGAAAGTGTAATTGATCAGCATAACGTTAAACAGCATTTTCTTTGGCGACCAGGCAAAGAATTGTTGCAATTAGCTCCGAAGCTTCCACTCATCTACCGTATTTGCTAGACATACCACGTTCGAATTACAGTTTATTTTGGTCTTTATACAATCCATTAAATAAAACAACTTCAATTCCCCTGAAGACTGCAGAGGGTAGTCATTTTTTTACCAGGATGATTAAATTTTGGAGGACGAAGAGATGGCAGAAGATAAGTGTAAAAAATCGCCGATTTGTTGTTCAGTATGTTATTTTCGAAAAAAAAAAAGAAATTCGCCCTTTACTTTATTTAATAAAACCGAACAAACTTTATGGGTCACCACATAAAAATTTCCATCATTTTCTGAACAAAATATTTCATTCGTATCAATTCATAACATCATTATTCAGTCATAGATGTATTTTCCCTATCTTTAAGTGACCTTACGAAACTTTATAGTTAAATTGTAAATCCCATTATAGAAGAGCGATTCCGGTTTTGATTTGGTAATTACTTCTTGTAAACTTTGACCAGACAGGGAATGTTACACGGAGTGATACAAACGATAGTATGATGGTGACAAGCCTGGAATATTTCCTGTGTGTTGAAGGACTTCCCTCTCCATCTCTACGATCATTTGCTTCGTCACATTAGCAACGCAAGGGCGACCATGACTATTATCGGCCAACTGAGTCGCCATTCAAGATGTGTTTTCTGTTTCAATCAATCATTCAAACGGGTTGACTATTTCACATTTAATGTGCAATTACACTTGTTGTTTGTACGACATCTATCTATCTATCTATCTATCTATCTATCTATCTATCTATCTGATCTCATCCGTTTGTTACAGGCCGCACCAATGGAGTTAGAGGGCGAAAAATTAAAACATTCACTCCTTATAACAAAAAAAAATCATTGTTTATTTTTTTAAAATATTTCCCCAAAAGATTTTTTAGTGGGATGTCAATTTGCCATATTATCTTATTCTAAATAGGACCTCGAGTTTGTGTCCAGCAATCATCCGGCTTGTTTTCTGAAAGTATTGACTTTTTACCGATCACTGCCCAACAAAAGGCGACAGAAGTAACCTATTCCTTGATCACCCCTTTTTCGATTTTTTTAAATAGATCAGCCCAACACTGCATGCTGCGAAAAGACGTCAGACGGTTTCTACTGAGTAACCAACCAGACCTGTCTGTATATATATATATATATATATATATATATATATATATATATATATATATATATATATATATATGCATCTACGTATCTATCAATCAAATTATCTTTATATGAATAAATTTGGTTGTTTGTAAGTATGTTTCTGTATACAAATGATCCAAACAGATGGCTTTGACGTGTCTGGCTAGGAGTGGGCATAAAGGACCCTTCAACAAGGGAGTGGTAAAAAAAAAAAAGACAAAACGTGCCTGGCTGATGGTCCTGAGGGAGTGCACAAAAAGCAACCCGCTATTTTGTCAGTGTTTTTCCCATCTTATCCAATAAAAACATACAATAGCCGCTCATGTGAATGGGTTTTGCTCAGAATTTTGTCAGATTTACATTACTTTTTTATGAACTTTTCCATTTTTAATGTTAAAGTTAACATTTAATGTCAACGATGTTTTTAAATTTATAATGTCGACAGAGCTGCTCTTTAAGAAGTGATCCAAATCAAGTTTTTGACTTCCGTCAAAAACATATTCGAAAAAATAAGACAAAATATTTTTTGCGCTTTCAGGATTTTTTTTTTCAATTTATATTGTAACTATAAACTAAAACGTTATTTGTAAAAGAAAAAAAAGTATATTGAAAAAAAAACTGTTTTATAAAATTCATTTTGGGAATCTTAAACCCAAACTTCAAAACTTTCAAATAACGATCATACGAAAATCTGCGCGGACTACGTTGACTTGCCCGTCTGTGCGTATGGGCTTGTGAATGTGCACGAACCTGCCTGTGCGACAACTTTGCTAGTTACTATGCTCCTGCCACTCTGCCCACGGAGTTGTGCTGTGTAAGAAGACATTTATTAAAGATTGTTTTATTTTTATATTGTGAGGTATTTTTCACCGGGCAACGCCGGGAATGCTCCTTTATTCTGGGTTGAGCACTCTTCAAGTGAGGTAACTCATCCACAGTAAGCTTATGCAATGCTCTTCTATAGGAATTGAGCACTCTGGTGCATGAGGGATTTCTGTGTAATTCAAAATATATCACTTAAATTCAGCCTTACTGCCTGTCCAGTTCCAGAGGTAGGATATCGGCCTACGGGTCTGAAGTGAAGGTTTCAATGGATATAGCCACACTGAAGAGGTGTAATACATCAAAACAGCTGTCTGTGGATGACACTATTGAAAGAAAAAAAGAAAATTTGTATTCGAACGCCAACTGCATTTGAACCTGCTATAGGTAAGCAAGATCTCGACTTTCCTTATGGCTACGACTGACTTTATCGCTTTTTAACTTCGGACATTTTCTGCACTAACAGTTCAACTCTCACCGAAAGTTCATTCTTCATTTCCGATCTGCGCCTTGTACTCATTGACAGCGTGAGTGAAGTTGCAAAAAAAAGCAGCTGATAGTTAAAATGTTGGCAGATAGTAGTTGAAAATCAATAATAATTATCTCTACATTATTGTCAAGTGGACGTCCGAGGATAGGTGATATAAGTTCAACTCCTGTCGGCAGCTAATTCTTTATTCCTTAACTGTGCTGCTCACTAAAGAGTCGTAGAATGTATAACGACCTGAGCGTGGCAACAAACAGCAACACTAATAAGATGAATGATGAACTAGCCTAAAATTAACAATGAAGTAGCTTCATCTAAGGAATTCTGACGACTTAAGACTATTACCTAAATAATTCACTTGATATTTTCAACTATTTGTCGTAATTATCTGTCGCGAGCAAATATTTTACATGTGTGCGTATGTATACGCATACGAGCTTGTGCGCTAGTTAGGATATATCAAATAGAATAAGTCAAATTACCTATTTACGTTTTGTGGGTGTGGGTGCATGGATGCTTGTATGCGTTAAATTTGACTTTTCTATTTGAAAATAAAACGTTGAATGGAATTTTCCGTTACACCAAGCTTTTCTTGTGTCAATAGAACCAGCGTTGGCGACATCGTTACCTACTTTCATTGTAATAGTGCACTAAGATATAAGCACTGCATATGTACATATGTATGTGTGTATGTGTGCGTGTGAGCGTGTGTTTATCTTTACCTTATTGTGTGCACTTGGAGCTGGGTGTATGTTTATGTATATACATATATATTTATATGAAGTTATTGATATGTTTATTTATATTAGTATACATGCATATACACGTATATCCTGCTCCTAATCCACACAATTGCGGAAACACTCGCACACATTCACGTATACAGACACACACACATGTATATCCGTTGATAAATAAAAAAGATACATACATGTGCGTGTATGCACATTCATATATACATGTATATCAGCAAAGCACAGCATATGTGTGTGTGATTCTTGTGGTCATATATGTATGCACATTTCAATAAATATACAAACGTATCTTAAAGCAGACATATATATATATATATATATATATATATATATATATATATATATATATATAACTCACATAGATGAACAATGTGATCGTTTTGCATATACATAAATGTATTTGAATGAGTTTATATATATATATATATATATATATATATATATATATGCAAATATTTTTACATACATAATATATATATAAAATTATATGTATATGTAAACTCACTCACATACATGTATATATATGCAAAACGATCACATTGTTTATACTTATATATGGGTATTCACAAATGCATGCGCACATGAAACTTACTTTATATATATATATATATATATATATATATATATATATATATATATATATATATATATATATGTTTGTGTGTACTTATATGTGTGTGTTAATGTGTACTTGTGTGTGTATGTGCGCGCTCCCATGCGCCTATCAATCCTTCGCCCATGTAATTGCACACGTGTTTTCCTCGACTGTTTATTTTTTACTCCTGACTGCCCGGATTTTGCCATCCCATTTCAAGTGACAGCTTTGCAACTGAACTTTGCACCACTTTTAATCTGTGGTAGCTCAAAAATATTCGATGTCAGTTTTCATATCTTATTTGAGATGAAAGTTTCCAGTTGTCTTTTCAACTTATTTTAATTTTTCAGCCAAAATTAACTCGTATGAGGAGATATCAATCCCTGTGAACAGTATTCACGGATATATCTGAATTTCCATGAGGTCATTTTCCGAGAAAAGAAACTACCAGAGTCATTCACTGGAAGAGTCCATTGTTTCGCGGTGGCGGGTAGGAGATATTTCAACAGCACTATTGTCACCTTCAACTTGATGAGTTCCTTGTTGAAAAAAAAATATAATAAATCACACTGTTGAAAGGTAGATATTCTGAATCATAGAATACCTGCTTCAGAACGATAGTTAACAACCTTGTCTCGAAGACCATTGTTAGTATCACGGTCAGTTCGATCCTTCCAGGGTGCCTCACTGTTATCTCTGCTACTGGTAGATTAAGCTGAATTTAGAAAATATTTATAATATCAACCAAAGAACAATTCTAAGCCAGCTGGTCTTGTGAACTAATGTTAAAAACCGTCAAGATAATATGCCTATAGAGTCAAAATAGGTTTCTCCAGTTTCTAAGTGATTTTGGCTGGCTATTCATATGTGTACAGGTAGCATCAATGGAGCAAATTTAAACATCCCATCGATCCTAGAAAGAAGGGTATACAATCAATGCATCCTCCCAATAGTCACTTAAGGAGCTGAAACATGGAACTTAACCAAGAGACAGACCTGTAAACTGAAAAGCATGCAACGTGCACATGAAAGAATTATGCTCAATCTCACATGGAGAGATTACAAGACAGCAACATACTTCCGGGAGAAGACAGAAGTCAGGGACATCATAGAATCCATTAAAAGAACTCAGAACTGGCCATGTCGCAAGAATGGCAGATGACCGATGGACATCACGACTCACAACATGGATCCTCAAAGATCACATGCACAACCAAGGCTGGTAGAGTTATAAATGGAGAGACGAGCTATACAATTTCAGAAAGTACTGGCTCTGCGACATCCATGATGGAGAAGTGTGGTGATTCCTGGGGAAGGTCCACGTCCAACAACGGAAGTCAGGAGACTGATGATGATGTCTAAAAAAAGTTAGTTTCTATTCTTGACAGTTTTCGAAATAAGTTTTTAGTGGGATGTTCAATTTAGAATGAGAGTTAATGCAAAAACAGTCCATTCTGTGCCCAACAGCGTCCCCGCTTGTTGCTGTCAAAAGATACTGGCCACGTGACGGTTTCTATTGGGTGATCAATTAGACCAGTTTCTCAATTTTGTGACTCATTTTTCAAGTGATATATTTACCAAAGATCCAACGCTTTTCAAATCAAATTTTGAATAAAAGGACGAAATTAACGTAGAATTTGGCACAGTTTATATATTACATATAATCAATCCACGGTTGAACAGAAATTTTTCATTGACATTGTGTGTTAAAAGCTCATTAATCCTAGGCTCTATAGAAAAAACATTTTATAGTTAAACAAAGATTTGTACTGATACTGTCTATTACAAACTTATCATTTCTTTAATCGATAGAAAAGAGACTACGTTTCAAAGTTAAACACAGATTTGGAGTCGAAAGGCGGTTTATGTGTATATTTTTTTTAAAGATACAATAATCAAAACACTAGATTCACGAAGACAGAAGTTTGTGACGGGTTGCAGAAATTTGATTGCTCTATTACCATTTTTTGCGTGTTGTTTGGAGATTTCAAGATTTTAAAAACTAAATGAAAACCCTTCCTACGAGCAGAATTTCCAGCTGGTTCCTGCAGAAGGCCTAGATATGGTTTTCCGTCTTAATGAGCGATCAGAATTGGTTTTATAGCTACATGGAGATCACATTATAAACAGAATGAGACTTTTAGTATAATGTAAATACTTGGAAATCCGATCATTGTTATTGGTGGGAGTGCGAATGCAGACCCCCACCTTATTTTCTTTTTTAATATTCTATTGCTGATATGCCAAAAACATGCACTGGGGTCCCAGTAGCTACCCCAGATAATTTGGTAACCATAGCTCTAGTCGTCCTCGAGTTGTGCGAACACAGACGGACGAATAGACGGACATTAGGTAAATCTAAGTAAAATTATTTTTTAGGGAAGCGCAAACCCAGCCAGACACAAAATAAGGGACCAAATTGGCATTAACTTATGCTGCAAATCGACCCCAACCCTTGAGAACTTTGAAAATGTTGGAATTTTCAAAAACTAACTTGCTTAAAAATAAAAAATAAACTGCTACGGGGTCCCAATAGTACACACAGAAAATTCCATTAGAATATGTCACGTAGTCCCCAAGTTGTGCTAACTCAAACGGACGGGCGGACGGACATTTGGTGAATTATAGCAAAATTAAATGTTTGCGTGAGTGTGAACGCAACCGGACACAAAATAAGGCATCAATTTGGCATAAATTTGCATTGTAAATCAAACCCGCTTTCTGTAATCTAATTTTTGAATAGAAATTTCAAAAACCAACTCAATAAAAACCTGCTCTGGCGTCCTATTAGTACTCAGAGAAAGTTTCAGGGGGGATATTTTGCATGATTCCTGAGATACAGACAGACATTTGATGAACTATAATAAGATGATTTTTTAAAATTCGCATCTTCGGATAATTCTATTCAACTATTCATTTAGCTAACTGAAAGCTTTTGACCATCATTTCTATCAACAACTGAAAGGGATTACGACCCACCCGTAATCCGATATTGTTTCAACAGGAGAATAATCAATAAATCGAATAGAAAGTTTCTCTTTCATCGACAATCTTTTTCCCAACATTAAGCAAAACCTTGACACAATAAAGATGACTTTATTGTAACCCAATTATTTTTCGCGCGATTGGCTGAGAAAAATCGTCGTAGACTATTGTTTGAGTTTGATCATCTCAAAGTATTCCACACTGTGGACTCTTTAAGACATATCAAGTTACAAGGTCTGCTCGGAGAGTATTAAGCCATTCAATATTGACAAGATTAGCCTGCATCGGAAAATGGCGCCTCTGTACCTTCAAAGTACTCCATACACTTATCCTAGCGCCTCTGTTACTTTTCAAAACAGTGTGGAAAATATTTTTTTCGGAATTTCTATTAGCTCTCCCGTCACGTTTTACTTGATGTCGTGAATGGTCTGAATCAGCTCCATTTCAAGAGCGAAAAGCTAGAAGTCGTAGGAAACCAAACTTGGACAGTTTGCAAAAAGAAAAAAAAAACTTGCATGAGACATGACGGATGACTCAGTTCGTCGTGGTGACACAATCTCATCTTCCATGATATTGCCGATATGTTCTAAGCTTACGATTGTTCCGAAATAGGGCCTCAATATTCAAATATTAGAAAAAGACACCATGCGTGGAGACGAATTGTGCTGGCGTGAAAAGACACCATGCTTAGATATGTAAAGAGATATGAAAGGAGACACCAGACTTTGAAACATTGATAGGAAAAAGACACTACTCATTCACCGAAAGACGGACGTCGACAAAAAAATAAGCTGTGTCGTATAAGCAGACACCATTTGTAAACAGGTACAAATACGTAAACAATACACCACTTGTTGACGCATGGACACACTCGATAAAGACGCCAAGAATTCCACAATTGACAGAAGTAAGCAATACTCCATACACTGACATATAGACATGAGAAAAAAAACCCAAGTATTGACCAAGAGAAATAAACGCGATATGCATTGAGCAATAGACAGGCGTGAAAAGATCTGATGCTAAGGTCGAAAGACAGTCATAAACGAGGCACCATGCGTAGACACAAAGTGACATGAAAAAAATTGCAAGCGTTGACCGAGACACAGTCATAAATGATGCTTCATCTTGAGACATAGACAGACGTGAGAACCCAAAACGTCGACCGAAAGACATGAACTGGGCGCCACGCATAGATGCAGACAGACTTGAGAAAAGCCCGAAGCGCTGGCCGATAGATAGACGTGAATGAGACCTCATGCGTTGACACAGATAGATATTGGGAAAACCCAAAACATTGGCCAAGAGGCAGACAAATATGAGATCCTTTGAGTAGACAAATAGACTGATGTTGAAAGATAAGTCGCTATTGTCGAAAGACAGACATGAGCGAAGCACAATGTGTTGACATGGATGAACGTGAGAAAAATCACGACCAGACTTAAGCAAGGTGCTATGCATAGACTGAGAGACGTTAGAAGAACTGCAAGTGCTAACCAAAAGACTCGCATAAACGAGGCATCATGGGTAGATAAAGACAGTCGTGAGTGAAAACACAAGCGGACTTGAGCAAGGTGTCATGCGCAGACAGACAGACGTGAGACAAACCGCTAGTGTTGACCAAAAGACAGGCATGAACTAGGCACCATTGTTAGACAGAGATAGTCGTGGGAAGAAACACAAGCGTGGCCGAAAGAGAGGCATATATGATGCAACATGTGTACCTACAGACAGACGTGAGAAAAACTCAGAACGGAAGCTCAATGACAGAAAAGACCAGGACTCCATTTGTTGATTGATAGGTGAACATGATCAAATTACATTTGATTGAAATAACCGGAAAAAAAAGACAATTCTGAGTTATTGAAAATTACTCCTTGGTTAGTCTGGCATAAGAACAACATTACTTAGGAGTAATAGATAATTGGGTTGGATATAACACAATAGTAGTCTTGTTACCACTGCTCCAGGATGAGGCGGCATCTTGGCATTACCGTTGGGAAAAAAATCTGGATCAAACCTTATAATTTTCTGTCCATAGGTCTTATCATTGAACTGCACCGGTAATAGCAGTAGTTGTAGTCGTCCAAAGCGTTGGTAGTGCAGAGATGGGTGTCTCATTTCTCCTTCTTCTGTTGTTGTTGTTGTTGTTGTTGTTTGAAAGCATGCATTCCGAGACAAGATTCAAATGATTGGCGGGTTTTGTACACTTTAAAGTGCACTCAAGATGTAAAGTGATATGAGCGTTCGGCGCTCGACCCTATTTTCATTGAATTGTTCCAACGGTCCTTGAAAAACAACAACAACAACAACAACACAGACGACAATTTAATAATAATAATAATAATAATAATAATAATAATAATAATAATAATAATAATAATAATAATAATAATAAAAGCCACAACATAAACAACAACAACAACTAACCCTGCAACGTATCTCTAATTCCGATCTGTATTGAAAAACGAACACAAAGGAAATTTAAATTTTGTCGGATTTTTTCAAATTTTCGGATTGAAAACTGAAACGAAAAATGCATTCCGGTCTTTGAAATTCAAAATTCAGCAAAATTCACGTTCTTTTCATTTCTCTTCTTTTTTTTTTTTCTTTCTCTTTTTCCTTCGTATCATTTTTGAGTTTTCCGTCAGGGGTAACTGATGACTTTCTTTGGAGATAAAGTGGCATTATGTCTCCTCAGTACTTCATGACTCTCCTCGGTATTTTTGCTGATTTTAGTTATGCTTTCGTCTGGATGGTTTCAATACTTTCACAGGTTTCATATTCATACAACCTTTCGAAAAGTTCTTCCGAACTCTTCTAAGTGCGCCAGTGATAATGGGTATTACTTTTATCATTCTCAGTATTCCTAGTTGTTATGCTTCCCCTTCTTGTAACTAGGCTGCTGCTATTATTATTATTATTATTATTATTATTATTATTATTATTATTATTATTATTATTATTATCATTTCTCCCTTGATTTACTGTTTGATACGATCATTTACCAAGTCTTTCACCTGACAACTAAGGTAAATGAATGTTTTTCTTAGGAAGCTATTGAGTATTTTATTTCTCTTCCATCTTTCTTCTCTCCTTTCTTTTCTTCTTTTTCTTTTCCTTTTTCCCTCTACCCTTCTTTCTTTTTTCTTCCTCTTTCCCCATCCTCTTCTTTTCTCCATCTTCTGTCACTTCTTCCTGTATTATTCGTTTGCGCTCTAACCATTTGGCACAGACACGCACATAAAATCAGAATGTTATGATAAAAAATAAATTAATTTAAATGAATGCTAAGTCAAAGGACAGAAAACAAGAGAGAGAGTTTCACTCTGTGACATGAACGTTTGGCATAACGTTTAGACAGCGGCTATTGGATTGAGAGAGTCTTTCTATACATGCGAGCAGTGCACATCAACACGATCTTTTGTATCTTAGATAATGATGGATTTCCTAAAATCTTTTTAAGGAATGCATCAGTATTTTTCCTAATCAATCCTAGCGTTCCTACATCTATTGGGATAGCAGTTGTGTTTAAATGCCACATCCCAGCAATTTCTTTTTCCAGATCTTGATACTTTGATTGTTTCTTAAATTCTTTTGCAGGGATGTTTCTCATCAGACGGAATGGTCAGGTCTATAAGGTAACATTTATGATCTTTGAAATATTTTATTATTATATCTGGTCTTGTATAGGGAGATCAATGTGTATGGTGTTGTCCAATAGCAAAGTAACACATACGCCTTCTGGCGCAGGTGTTGCTTTATGCTCATACCATTTTTCTGCATGACCCAGGTTATAGTGTTGGCACGTCTTCCAGAGGAGGCATTGCCCGATCTTAACATGCATATTTTGAAATTCATTTGGGGATTGGGCAGAACAACCACATATACGTTCAAAAGTCTCCTCAACGAGTGCACAGAAGCGACACTCTGGATATGTCCTGTTCCTTAAAATATATGCCTGGTTAGATTTTTGTTAGCAAGCTTTGGTCTTGGGCGGCTTAGATAAACCCTTGTTTCTGGTTTCAGCCCAGAGCCCTGAGACCACTTATGGGCCAGTATTTTGACACCATCAGGGTCTTGTACTCGGAATGAGTATTGATCATTATTAGAAACTGTTAACCAAAACTGTCAGCAAAACTGTTAGCACAGGTTTCTCTCATTTTTTAAGTTGATCTGGCTGGCTGGCTGGCTGCCTATGGGGGAATCACGCGTACAGACCGCACGAATGTAGCTAGAAAGCTGAAGATTTAAACATTCATTCCTTGATATGTCAGGAAAAACGGTTTTACTTTTTTTAAACCCTCTCCCTGAAAAAAAAAGTACACATTCAATTGAGGGGCAGTTCAATTTACAATGTGGGTTTATGCTAAATTGAACTGTTGGTTTGTGTGCAACTGTTTTTTGAAAATTTAGACTTTTTTGTGATCGCTGCCCCAAAAGACGTTTAAAGGTTTATCATATTCGTAAGACAAATGATTGGATGAAATTCCAACAGAAAATTATTTGTTCCCAGTATGTAGACTCAGATATCTTTTGTCTTAGAAAAATTTGTGTACACTGAGAAACAATGGGACGTTTTCTATTTTTCAAATCGTATTGAAAATTGCATGAAGCTAGTTACCTAAGTAAGATCTGTTCAGTGTAAATCGTTGTAAATATTTTAAATAATGTTTCTGTGCAAACTGTCATTGATTAACTTTATTTTTTACGTAAGTATTTTAGTGAAATCTAGTACGAAAAGGCTACGACTCCAATGTAATATAAATATGCCAGATCACATATTAGTTTATTGTTTGTAAAGTATGACTATCATATTATTTTTAACGGTAGACTGCATAAAGCATAAAGTTACAACCGCAAACAACCCACTTGAAGCAGACCTAAGTACAATTTTGCAAAAAATATCTTGCTAGAGAAATGAAAAAACTGATATGAGCACGTTGCTATGTGTTGAAATTATCGTCTTATGAACAAAACATACAATTTTGTTAAAAAAAAATATGTAACCAAAGAAATATTTAGAAAAAAGGCTGTCTGCTTCAGGGTTAAACTTCACTCTGATAAAAGCTTAAAAGTTTTTAAAATATTTCGACTTTTGTAGAGAATTTTCCCTTTAACTGAAAAAAATCTTTAAAATCGGACATAGAAAGGGACTCGATAAAATAGTATGAAGATATTTTTCTACATAAGTGGCATGAAAATCGAGATAATTCTAGATATAAGGCAATTTAGATATTAGTTGAAAACTAACGTCCATAGCTCTCTCTCTCTCTCTCTCTCTCTCTCTCTCTCTCTCTCTCTCTCTCTCTCTCTCTCTCTCTCTCTCTGTAATTGATGACGTTGGAATATGACCCGTCTCTCTCGTAGTTTTAGCGGAGAAAAGGCAGAGACAAACAAACCAAAGGTTCAAATATTAATATTGAAAGATGAATGGTTTGGCTTCGCGAAAGAAGATTAGGGATGTTTTTCCAAGACTGCAGGACCTTAGATAGCGATGAAGTATTGAGGTGAAATGTGACGTGTATATATATATATATATATATATATATATATATATATATATATATATATATATATATATATATATATATATATATATATATATATATGTAGGGAGATTTTACCACCTAGAAAAATGGACAAACACACATCTAAAAATCTAAAATAAACCAAATCATTCGCCTTAAGAAGCCCAAACAGGACAGAAACATAAATGTGTTTGTGTAATTTATACTTACTTCATTAGGTTTTGGGCCCTAATCTAAATCAACTTAATGTTTAATGTTGAATGTATCAAGTATTCTATGAAATAAATCAATCATATATCGGATATTGTATTATATATATTATATTGCACCCCTGATTTGTATTGTATGTATACATATGTGTGGGGGTTCATTCTGCGATCCGAAAGTAGAGTGTTCCCATGGACACTATGAAACTGTTCATGAACAGAATAAGCGTGAAGCAAAATAACGATTACCATTAATTTATGAAGAAAATATCTGAGGGCGTTCCTGGACCAAAAAATAACTTTCTCGGAAGTCTGCTACTTTTACGTCAAGTGTATCTTTGTGATACCATGGAACACAAAATACTAAAACACGCACAAAGTCAATCATGTTAAAGCACGGATGCTCACAGACACAGTTAAAAGCTATGGCGACTAGAGGGTTTTCACACACACACACATGCTCACACACGCACACACACACACACACACACACACACACATATATATATATATATATATAGATATATACAAAGATATATATATATATATATATATATATATATATATATATATATATATATATATATATATATATATATATATATATATATATATGAAATAAAGAAAGGAACTGTATTACTGGAGTTTAACGGCTGCAAACCAAATGGCAAGTGGTGCTTACAGAGAATTTCTCTTTTTTTTAAATCTCTCTCAGTGTAAAAATAATACCATGTAGACTTCCCGGTGAATGTAGAACCCTTTCCAAAAATAAATATTTCAACTTAAATGCTTACTGACTCACCATTAGTCACTGTTAACCTAAATAAACATTGGGGTACGTTCAGTGACTAGCTGTGTGTTCATCATGACAAATAGCCTGCACATATCATGGGCAGGAAGTGACGATTTTTGCTAGAAACCTTCTTTTTTTTTCTTTCTTCATGTTTCCGAAACACTTCTTGGCAACCGCTCATTGATTATATTTTCACTAGTCTCAGTCTAGCTGGGAATAGGATAACAATTAAAGAAAATTGGGCTGCAGCAGGAATCAAACCTGCGACTGATAGGGTAGCTGCTTCAACGTAGTGATGCTCTCACAATTGAGCTTTAGTATAATCATATTTATGGTGTCAAAGCTAGGTGATACGTTAACTGTTTAACGACCACAGATCATTGCAAATTAATGTTTCTATATACTATAACGCATCTTATAATCATTCTGTCGGATCTTATAAAATCTATTTCTCAATAGATAACTGTCACATTGAATGAAACGAATAGACCAAGAATATATGAGATGAGACTTTGGAGTGAAAGCAGCTATTTGGGCGCTTGCAATACCGGCGGCTGTTTAGCTCTATGATAAGAACATCGCTATGTTGATGCAGCTACCCTATCGGTTGCAGGTTGGATTTTTGAAGCTGCCCTATTTTCTCCAATTGTTTATTCTATTTACGTTGTCTAGGCTAAGTGATACATTAACAGTCTAACAATGGCATTACAAATTATTTTTTGTATAATATAACGCAATTTTTATTTATGTTTTTTTATATACATACATATATGTATATACACATATATATATATATATATATACAAAAATTATATATATATATATATATATATATATATATATATATATATATATATATATATATATATATATATATATATATACACACACATATATATATGACCCAGTCTATTCTATTCTTTTCGTAATTTCTATTTATCATTGCCATCAATACTGATGTTTATATTGCGTGTTATGGGGGGGGGTGAAAAAAAAAGAACTTAAAGAATAAAAAAGATTGTTCCTGTTTTTAATATTTCATTAAATACACGTCTTTTCTTTGAGTAAAAAAAAAACAAAAATCATTTTACGGGTAATTGAGAGATGAAAAAACATTTTAATAAACTATTTGCCAAAAAAAAAGAAAACCGACAAACCCAGTTTTTCAGAAAAAAGGCCGTTTCAATCATGTTTTACTTTAATTATTTTATCAAGAATAGGTATATTTTTAAAAAAAACGGAAACTAATTATTATTCTTCTAATTATTACTTTTTCTTCCACATCTTTTGGTTTAAAATTATTTATAATATTAGTTTCCTAAAAAACTATTACAAGATAACTTGATGAAAATCATATTCTGTTCAGCAGAAATCTATTCTATCTAGAGCCGGACAAGAGTGCACTGTCATAGACGCCGGAAACTTATCACATAAATTTCAGAATTCTTAAAGAATAAGTTATATTTTCCATGTATGTTTTCACGATTTTATGCTTATGAATGTTATGATATGATGTTAATGAAGAGGAAAAAGAAGGAAGAGAGGTGAAGGGAAGATAAGAATTAGCATCATGGTAGTCAGAGTGAGAGTGTCTGTGTCCGTACGTAGAATAATCTTTTTAGACTAACACAAAATAGAGAGAGGCCAGAAATAATAACAAGGTAAAGATCTGTAAGCTTCCTTCTGATTGTCAGAGGGATCTTTGAAACTGGCGGGCTTTTGGCAGTCTGTCAGAGTAGTTGGTCTTTGCCTTGGAGAGGAGGATGAGAGGGAAATAGAAATAAAAGGAGACCGTGTTCAATGCGGAGGAGTTGCAATAGTTTGGTGTGGGGCTTTATTTTTCGTCAACCTGGATAGGATGATAAGTTAACGCAATATTGGAAGTCATGCAAAATGTTTCTTGGTATGAATCCCATCTGACGTTTCGTAAGCAAATTGATTGAAGCAATTATATAGTAAACTCATATAATTGAATTAGCTACATAATATATATATATATATAAGTGAGTTTGCTCCATGATTCCTCTAATTAATTTGCTAACGAAGCGCCAGACAGGGTTCATATACATATATTGTTAAAATATTTATTTAATGGAAGACAAGTTCACCAGATCGAGCTTTATTTTCATTAGGACACGTTTGAACATGAATGTTTTACATCGAAGTATACCTGATGAAAACATGCACTACAGTTGAATATATTACAATACATATTCCAGTCTTCATACTTGCATTAGGATATTCACCAAATAGATAGATATTGGGCATCTCACCGTGGAGCAGAGGTTAGCAATTTCATCATGATTACCATTTCTAATGTCGTGACACCGATCGCTGTATGTTACACAGTCGTGGCCTTGTGCCGTACCAACTTCTGCTAAGGATAGATAGATTGATAGATGATATGCACCTTGCAAGGAGAAGCGATGGTTAACAAAATAATTTAGCCGATCCTTGCCTCCGTAGCGACTTTGATCTTCACTGGGTACCGTTAACTAATTGTCTTTTACCAGATTAAGCTAAGCTTATAAATCAGGGAGTCGTACAGGAAGCTAGTATGGCTAGAGACCATTAGCTAGTGCCATGAGTACGAAGCTCACTGGCTGCTATGCTATTGTGGGACGATGCCAAACTAAACTAATCTTAGTAAATAACGGTATGTCAATAATTTCGTGTATATATATATAATGTGTATGTGCGAGTTTCTTGAATTTAGAAACGTTTTTCTTCGAGTGTGTGCGATACTTCTGGATAGATATTGTTCACTTATCTGGAAACACTTTTAAAGAAGCTTTTTTTTTAATCTCACGTAGAGAAGAAGCCATTTAATGGGAACACTTTGCAACAAGGTCTTTTAGATATCAATAATCTGGATACTTTCCAGAGCTGGTGAAATATCATGAAGTGTCTATGTACATCAATACATGATAAATTATCGTATATGAAGATGTAATCTCTTACTCATGACGCATTAACCAAAGCGTGTAATGTACAGATATTTCGGAGACTGTCCATGATGCTGTCTTTTATTAATATCTATTTCGGGAATTTAACATTACTAAATTTGTATAATTATATTCAATTATCATCATCATCTTATTTTTAGTTGCTTTTTATTACAACGACTCTGAACAACATTCTGTGGCAACGATTAAGCAGCGTGATCAGAAATAAAGAGTAAGCCCGCAGTGAGAATCGAATTCACATCCTCTAGCCAGAGGGAGTTCGGTAAAATAGATTAAATATCATTACTAAATTTATTAGGAGAAATATTTGAGAAAGATTGCTGTAGCGAATCAGTGCTAAACGTGTTAGTGCTAAGCGGGATATTACTGCATGTACTGTATATTGAAAGCAGCTGTTGAATATCACGTCTTCCCGTTCTCAAATCAGTGGCAAGTGGTTCGCAGGTTTCCTTCTGTACAACCCGTTTTCCTCACGTAAGAACTCAAATAAAACCATCTGCGAACGCGTAACATCTCTTCTTTCCTGTTTTTTTTTTCTTCCAAATTTGGTATCAAATTCCTCTAAAAGTATGATTCAGCGAATGCGTGAGGAGATGAGGGTGGTCTGACAGTTAACGGCACTGAGGATTGATTCAGCGGACCGGGTTCAAGCTCCTGCTACGACACAGTGTTCACTTCGAGCTAATTTCCCTTGGGAAAGGATTGATTCCACTCCTTACCCCAACTATGTGTGTGGGTGTTGTGTGTGTATCTCTATTCACAAAGCTTATCGAAGTCGGACAGAAATACTAGTCAAAATCTAAAGATAATGACAATACTTCATCTAAGAAATATTCTACAAATTATTATATACATAATACAGCTACAACTAGATATATAAAAAGAAATAGATGAAAGGAAAATCAACAAAATATTTTTTATAACGACTATACACCATCTTTAAAAATTTTGACGATTCAAGATTAATATTTGTATTCAAGGTGTAAAAAGAAAACGGAAGTGATATGGAGGAAAACCCAGACAAAAATAATTATAATGGCAGTAATCCATCCAAGAAAGTCGGACAACTTACGGTTGTTACTTGTATTATTACTACTAGGTATGGAAAAAAGCAACAGGAATAAGACGAAAGAAGAACTATTCAAACAATCGTACATCTAGATGCTTATCATGAGTGCACAAATCTATGTGATATTATTAGAAATTTTAAAACTCAAGTAAAGGCCTCTGAAATCTACATAAATTTCTGAGACATAGAGACTTATCAATATAGATGTAACACACTCAACTCAAATTTCACACGCGCAGCGTTCGTTCAAACTGCTGTTGCTAGCTGCTGATGATGGCTGGAATTGCCTGGCAACAACATACTCTGCTGAAGGCTGCTACTGGCACTATAAGCGGGACACACACAGCTTGTATTATGTAAGAGATTAATTAGAATGAGAATGCTTCATCGATATGAGAAATCTGGAAAAGTTTATTCAGTTTTTTCAACCTCTTTCCTCCATCGACCGACCCCTTTTTGCTTATACTTAAAGCAATCATCCCCGTAAAAATTCTTGATGAAACTAAAATGATATTTTACACGTGTCGTATATTCAAAGTCGCCATTAATGCTTGCTGCTTTGTTGCTAGATTGTCAATATTCTTATATTTGTGACTTTAAGTCTTCTGTCCCTTCGCTTGCATATATCAGTTCTACCTCTCTCCTTCGCCGGTATTTTATTGACTGCACTAAAGCCACATTTACCAAATATGAAATTTAAAAATACAGCTATACTTAAGCCATTTCAGACCACGTGTACGGATAGAACCGTTTGAAGGTATTTGACAGCGACAATTTAGTTATTCCAGCTCTTTTAAATTTGCATTTGTACCAATCATTCCATTTTAGCTCCGCAAGTTCCTCTTGGATGTTTTGTCTAGGAAATTCTATATCAAAGTCAAGAAATTGTATGTGACAATCCATCAAACCCGTCGGCACAACTTTCGCTCCCTGCAGGCGTATGTTGCCCCCGTGGAGACTGGCTTAAACTACTACTACTACTACTACTACTACTACTACTACCTATGTGTAAGCGACAAATATAAGATAAAAGAAAAAATGGAAAAAAAATTATCATTATCATTAATAATAATAATAATAATAATAATAATAAATAGTATACGTGGCTGTACCTGCAGACCATAGAGTAAAGAGGAAGGAGAGTGAAAAACTGGGAAAATACCAGGATCTAGTGAGAGAACTGAAGAAAATGTGGAACATGAAAGCCAGGGTAGTGCCAGTCATAGTAGGCGCACTGGGAACTGTCCCAAAGATACTGAGGGCGAGACTGGCAGAGATCGGAATAAAGGGAAGGATTGAGACTGCACAGACCACAGCACTGCTTAGAACTGCGTGGATACTGAGGAAAGTGCTGGAAATATAAAGACTGCAACATTAACTGCTAAGTGGCCGAACAGAGAAAGGGAAATGAAAGCAGGAATGTGAACCACAGCACTGGCATGATAGGTAAAGGAGAGAAGAGATGTTGGCTGAAGACCTGAGCTGACGAGAAATCATGGACATGGTTACCAAAAGGAAACCTGAAGAGAGAAACGGAATCGATCATTATGGCAGCTCAAAACAAAAGCATCAGGACAAATTATATAAAAACAAAAATCGACAGAACACAGACAAACAGCAAGTGCCGCCTGTGCGGTTAAAGAGATGAGACCGTAAACCATATAACTAGTGAATGTAGTCAACTCTCACCCAGAAGGAGTACAAGCACAGACACGATAGAGTAGCAACGATGATACACTAGGAACTAAGTAAACAAATGGGATTCAACCATGTGGAAAAGTGGTATCAGCACAAACCAGAGACAGTCCTGGGGAATGACAACCACAAACTACTGTGGGACTTTGACATCCAAACTGACCACCTCATCCAGGCAAGAAGACCAGACTTGGTAATTGTGGATAAGAAGAGGAAGACCTGCCAAATAGTAGACGTGGCTGTACCTGCAGACCGTAGAGTAAAGAAGAAGGAGAGTGAAAAACGGGGAAAATACCAGGACCTAGCGAGAGAACTGAGGAAGATGTGGAACATAAAAGCCAAGGTAGTGCCGGTCATAGTGGGCGCACTGGGAACTGTCCGAAAGACACTGAGGGCGAGACTGGCGGAGATCGGGGTAAGGGGAAGGATTGAGACTGTTCCGACCACAGCACTATAAGGAACTGCACGGATACTGAGGAAAGTGCTAGAAATATAAAGACTACGACGTTAATTGTCGGCAATGACCCGACAGAGGAAGGGAAATAAAAGCGGAAATGCAAACCGCAGCACTGACATGATAGGCGAAAGAGAGAGGAGACGTTGGCTGAAGACCAGAGGAGACTTATTGTCACTCAGCCTTCAGCAATGACCACTGGGTAACCGGTGAGAAACCCTAAACTGCAGCATTACTGCAACCTATGAGTACTAGGAGAGAAGGGCTGGAGACTTGAGGAGACTTGCTGTCACTCAAACTCCAGCGCTTACCACCAGGCAACTGGTGTGAGATTCCAAATTATAATAATAATAATAATAATGATAATAATAATGATAATAATAATAATAATGATAAAATACTTCATCTTGGGAATTTAGACAGCTCAATTCTATTCTATTTCTTACGATGAGTCTAATAATTTTATGATCATGTCTTTTTTTTTCTTTTCGTTTTTTTTTAATGTGACATTTTTATGTGAGTTTCACGCTACTAAAGCATTTTATTAAAGGATTTTATTTTATTTTTGTCTTTGATTCACTGTCAATGTATTTCTGAGATAAGCAATCCAAATCCGGGTCTGTAACCTCGGATGTTTGAGTGCTACGGAGGACCTCCCAAAATTTACCAGATCCAGGAAAGTGGAAGGGTGAACTAGGGGTTCATAGAGAAACATGGTTGGTCTCGTGGGAGCTGCAACATTAGAACCAAATGAAGATTAAAACCCGGAACGAAGGGTTTTTGAATGGATGGTGGAAAAGTGCCAGTCACCCTATGGACCATATAGAATATCAATACCGTGTAATTTGTTTTAAAAAGAAAATCAAGAATTCAAACGACTGTCAAGTAATATAAAGAATTGGGCTTGATTTGTGGTTTCCGGGGATGCATGACATCGAATTACATAACTCGAAGGATTATTTTTCAATTTTCAATAGCTATATATCTCAAATATTTCCTTAGCTTAGTCTGGCACAAGGCGATTGGTGTGTGGCACTCGGTGAGAATCGAATTCACTGCCCGAGCGAATTTGTCCCTGAGACGAACTTACTTGCCAGAGCGCTATAATAGAAACCATATATCTATATTGATCTATCTAAAGATAGATGTATAGAAAAGATTGTACTGTAATAGATATATATTCGCATGTGTATGTGTAATACACAAAGAGATTGGGATATATATTGAACAACTGCAGCAATCAAGGACGTGAAACGGTTCTATCCTTGTTTCATACGTACTTGCGTTTATGTGTTTATGTTTGTGCATGTGGTTGTGTATTCCAGCACTACTGACTGTACCGATTCGTCTACAGACTTGAAAATTGGCATCAGTAGTCCACTAGACCCCCCTCCCTCGCCCCTGAGGAAGATTTGTTTGGG
Source organism: Thysanoteuthis rhombus (assembly GCA_963457665.1). Taxonomy (NCBI): domain Eukaryota; kingdom Metazoa; phylum Mollusca; class Cephalopoda; order Oegopsida; family Thysanoteuthidae; genus Thysanoteuthis; species Thysanoteuthis major. The sequence continues at coordinate 37,067,033 of OY735211.1, read as the reverse complement.
AAGGGGTTAAAACGTTTGTTTTTTTTAACTTTTTGGGGTATATTATTCTGACAGAATTATCAATAACATCTATATTCTCCATAATCTAGATGGTTCGAGAAGGGTAATTTTGCTCCACTTTGGATGTTTTCCAGTAGAAAACGCTAGTGATGTCATGAATGGAATTTATTCTGACCATATTTATTCTCCGATGCATTTTTTTTTTTTACGTAACTTCAAATTCTGCCGCTACGATTGTTCAATTACTGACAGTAATGGTGAGTATATATATATATATATATATATATATATATATATATATATATATATATATATATATATATATGTGTGTGTGTGTGTGTGTGTATGTGTGTGTGTGTGTGTGTGTGCATACACACATATATACATGCCAACCATCCAGCACACGTACACATGCACACTCATGCACACACACATGGCCAACCCTCTGACATACTTGCTCTCGAGTACATGCCAAGACACTTCCATCCACAAGAATACGTATTTATGCATGCATACATACATACATACTTACATACGTACGTACATACACGTACATATCACGGATGCAGACAAACATACACACACATACACACGAATGCAGCCATCACCACTACCACCATCACACACAGACTGACGCACATACACTCGAACTGAGTGCATCAATACGTTCATTGCCTGACACAGTCATCAGCCGAAGTTTGATCTGAAATGTTCACTGTATTATGTCGATCTATGTTACCAACACAGAATCTTTGGCTCATGTGTGTTGCTACAGAAGGAGATTATGTTGAAAATAGATATTTGTTGTGTAGAAAAATGCTTTTTTTTTTCATTAACATACATATATTGTTGTTTCTTGTGTCGGTCCGAATGAATGTAAGAATTTTCCGAAATTTCATGTTGAATGTTTATTTTTTAATAACACGTGTTTAAAAGAAGGGATGATGCCTAAATACAATATATATATATATATATATATATATATATATATATATATATATATATATATATATATATATATATATACTCCTTGGAAGTAGGAGGCCCAAGGCTACCTATTCAGATCATCCCTCTTCAAGATCACCTCTCACTACCACTGCGCCTTTTTTTTTTTTTTTAATTCATGCGCGTTGCCTTTTGCTGCTATTTTCGTTGGGATATGTTCCCAAGTGCACCGTCTCACACTGTGACATCATTCGATGATATTAGCAGCTGAAAAAGAATGGTTCGGCCTTGTCACAAAATGAAATACAAGACAAAACAAGGCAGTGGGTCGTTGCGTGGGGTCGGGGACAAGAGGATCAAGTGCTTCAAAATCGGAAACTGTGTTATTTATTTATTTTTTTTATAATTCTTTTTAAGCGCGTCCGAAGGGTCTTCATCACCCTCCAACAGGGTAAAAAAAAAAAGGAAACCTTGTCCCCATACCCCCAAAAAGTAGTGAGCGCTTCCAGATGTCCAATTCTTGAACAATCCTCAAAAGACACAATCTACAAAAACGTAACTTCTTAAAAAAAAAATGACACTTGGTAAAACGATTTTCACCCATGGTGCAGTGGGGGGGGACCCCCCTTCAAGTAAAGACGAAATCTGAATCATGTCGATCCTTTATATTCGATACGTTCAATCTTTCTTGATGAAAGCTACCATATGAGTCCTGGAAATATAATACTCTCTTCATAATTAGGATATGTATTCAACTCGGCCACTTTGGGCCAGAAAAAACGTCTTCGATTCGGGAACGGAGCAGGGCTGGAACAGACTCGTAAGGTTTATAAAATGAGACACTAACAACAGTACAAACACGACTTGTGTCAGTTATACGTATATTTCCACCCTTGTATCAATTTCTGACCATTGAGAATCCCTCTCTTTCTGATCTTCAATGCAAATAGGGAAAGGGGTTGTCAGCTGTCAGGAATTAAGACAAGCTTCACTGACAGAATAGAGCTAAAATATGTATAATGTAAATGCATCGCTTATGATTTTACTGTAGCGATATATGATCAATAATGTCCATCCTTAAAAAATCGTTAGCATTGCATTAACATTACACATATTATAGCCCTTTTCTGTTAGTAATGCTTGCTTCAATTCCTGACCATTGCCAATCCTTTTCTTATTTCTATTATTATTTGGACAATGATAATACTACTAATGCTGAGAGGGGAGTGCAGTCAATATACCCCCGTCGGTTAAATAAAGAGTTCGGTTCGTTACTTCCCAGATGATACCTGATGAAGTCCGTAGAGTACAACAGCCGAAACGTTGTATGAAAAATAACCAAGATGAGGATAGTCCGAATATTAATAGAAATAATAATACCTCATCTCAAAAATTCAGAGATATACTAATCTTTTTCTTATTTGCAATGTTCTCTATAGTAAAAATCATCAACAATACATTTAGATTATATATAATAGGACTATTTTTTCCGTAATGCCTTCATTAATTCCTAACTACTGACAATCCCTTTCCATATCTGTAATGATTTATAGAGAAAAATCATTTACATTGCATCTCTTTAGTAAAATTACTTGCTATGCATTTCTGTACTAAAATCATTAACAATGCATTAACGTTATGTACATAATTGTTCTATTTGGTCAGTTATGCTTATAAATTCCTGCTTACTGACAATGCTTTTGTCAAAAACATATAGGTTTACCTCCTTTGGTTAAAGAGCCACCTCCTAATCATCTTGCCATGATTCCAAATCCCGCTAGGGATATTTTATTTAGTTGATTGATTTAATGCGAAGTGATAGACAGTGAAGACTTAACTACCCTGATTTTTTCTCAAACCCGGAATTTTCAGTGATGACAACCCAACAAAAGGCAAGAATAGTATCTTATTCATTGATCAACCCTTTTAATTGATCACCCCTATTACGACATGCTGCCAAAAGACGCTGGTCATTCGCAGTGTGAGAAAACACTATTCACATGTATCCCTCCTGTTGTAGATGTAATTGCCATTGTTGATAATCAACGCTACTCACAACAGACCGGTTTAAACACTATTTCTGGGTTTAGGTTATTCATGTATTCTGACTTTTATATGTCTCTATATATATATATATCCGGACTTCGCCCAGCCCAAATCGATCAGTGTGGTACAATGTTGTAAGTTCATCCTGAATTGGTCCCTTAGTTCATGCCTTGCTGCGTTCACGATTGTTTTGTTAAAAATTCAGACTTCTTAGTGATCACAGCTCAATAAAAGACAACCCTGAATTTAGGAACTTGAATCTTTACAGACACATTCCCCTAAATGAGTAGGAAAAACTTTTTTGTTGTTGTTGTTTTTCGAAAATTTGCCCCTAACGTACGTTTTTAGTGGGATTTTCGATTTACCATATACGTTTATGCTAAATTGGCCCTTCACTTTGTGTCACACTTGTTTGTTTTTGAATTTAGACTTTTTAGTGATCACAGCCAAACAATAGGCTAGAAAAGTTGCATATTCATTGATCACCCTTTTTTAACAGTTTTTTTTTTTTAATTAATTTCCCTCAACACGACATGCTGCCCAAAATACTTTGGTCATGTGACGGTTTCTATTAAGTGACTAAGCAGATCTGGGGAGTTTTCAGTCATGAATTTATTGTACAAATCATACTGGTAGTATTTTTATCAGAGTAATCTAGATCTATCAGCACCACTGCTGAGTTTAGGAGGTGAAAAGAACCATATGAGGGTGGTGGTGATTTACAATTTACCTTGGAATGCCACTTCTGGGTTTATTTCCAAGTCATTTACTCAGTTTCAATGTTTCATATCGGTATGTCATAGATGGTATCATCCATTTGACTTCAAGTTTCAAGTTTTAACTTTCAATATGTCTCTTAATTTAACAAGTACTTCGCAACCAATCGTTATACGTTGTCATATTTTGCTTTCATGGTCTTTGCCTAACTTTATCCCTTGACCCAAGTGAAAGTATTCCTTAATGTCTTCCAGATTTTTACACTTTATTCTCATAGCCTTATTCGTGACGTTATTGGTCAACATTACTTTTGTCATAATACTGTTCATCTTTAACCCCTTTTAATACATATATATATGTATATATACATATTATTATCATTATTATTATTATTATTATTATTATTATTATTATTAATAATGATAATAATGATAATAATGATAATAATAATTATAATGATAATGATAATAATGATAGTATATATCATTTTACATATCAAAACTCTGTTCTGTCAGTAACACTTACTTCTTTTCCTGACCAACAACTATCTTTTTTTTCTTGATTTTCAGTTTACAATATGCAGATTTAGTGTCGAAACCTGTTCAAAAATCTTTTAAGGAAAGATTGCAGAGCTATTGATTATTCGCATACTGCAAGAGATATTTAGTATGCTAGAACCGAAAATGACTGAAACAAAACAGATGAGTTATGGAGTAGCTGTAAAGTCTGTGGGCAGCGATAAGGAAGGCCAAAACCTTGCTTAGGTATGCTGTGTTCAAATGTCATCGCTAAAATATCAACAGTGATTATTGTTTCATTTTTCTCCACTACCGCCAGAATTTGTGTATCACCAAACAAGTTTTCCAGTCATCTAATATTAACGAAAAATACTCTGCCGAGAGCAATAGTGCCTTAGCCCCTTCAAGTGAGTGTCTTGGGATCTTAAACATTTATTCCGACATCCCTACCTTATTTCAAACCAGTCTTTCAGGATCGATATCCACTACTTTATCATATTCTCATTGATCTCGTCCACAGTGTTTCAGAGGTAATTTTAGATTTGTGAAGGACACGGTGTCGTAGGGAGCTTTTTATGGCCTCTATGGGATGGGGAACTGACAGACCTGAGTGAAGCAATCTTCAGCCAAAAACATCTACACGAGGGGGAAAGAATTAGCTGGCTCACTGATTGACGACATACAATTGTGAATGCGATGGCCACACAGTATTCAACCTCACTAGTGCATTAGTGCGAAGTGAACCTGCATAGTCCAACTGGAGTCTGAAGTCGGGTGACCGATTCCAATCACAACTCAAATCATACACACATATATATATACAAATATCTATCTATCTATCTATCTATCTATCTATCTATCTCTCTCTCTCTCTCTCTCTCTCTCTCTATATATATATATATATATATATATATATATATATATATATATATATATTCTAGAAAACTTTACAGCTTTAAACACTAAATATATTTTTTAAAATGTACATCATATATATATATATATATGTAATGCCAAACTTGCTTTTGTCGTGCACAAATCCAGAAGGCTTAGGCACATCGTGAGAAAACCCAGTATACTGGTGAATGGTCATTTGAGACTAATTTGGTAATCATCTCCCTGCACTTGGCGTTTTTTGTTGTGAATTCTATTTCTTTTTATCCCAAATAAATTAAAGAGTAAGGCAAGCAAGTAAAAAGTCAAGCCAACTGAATCGTTGAACATGAATAATCACATATATACAGTTACTGCTACAGTCACTGCAAGTGTTATTTTTTAGGTGAAATTAGATTAAACTTTTCCTCTTAATATATTTTGTCTATTAGGTTGGTGCAAAAGTAATTGTGTTTTTTCTTATCTTGAACTTTGATGCTTATTTTGGAATAAACTATTATTCAACTATGTTCGTGTAAACCATTTTATTACTCTATTTGTCCAAGCTGAACTTTTTTTTCCCCTTCTGGTTTATTTGAAAATCTCAAATCAATGATGGAAAAAAGCAAATTCGTGCAATTTTGTTGTGTGGGTTCAAGAAGGGACTTAGAGCAGCGGAAAGTGTTCGCAATATCAACCAAGTATTTCGCTGTGGGATCATCAACGAATTCACGGCTCAAGATTGGTTCTCAAAATTTTGAAACGGAGAACAGAGACTTGAAGATGAGGAAAACTTCCTGTGATTGACGACATCTAACTGAGGGCAATTATTGAGGCGGAGCCACGCAGAACAACTCACGAGGTTGCAATGGAACCAAACGTTGACCATTCAACAGTTGTTCGTCACCCAATTAAAAAAAGCAAAAAAGATCGACATGTTGCGTGAAAGACCCTGTGTTGGTAGCGAAAAGGCTCACTCGTTGTACAAATTGATCCATAGAAAATGGACGAACCTAGCGACGAAACTACCTCACGTAGCTCAATCACCAGACCTCTCCTTGACTTACTACCACTTTTTCAAGCATTTCGACTATTTCCTGCTCGAGAAGATCTCCAACAACCAGACAGCAGCTCAAAACGATCTCGAAGAATTCATTGGTTCCAGGACTCTGAAATTATTTGCTTTCCGAATAAACTGACATTACTTGACAAATATGTGTAAATTCTGAACGTTCTTATTTCGATTAATGACTTTTATGCAAGGCTAAGATACACTGCTTAAAATTGATGGTGAAACACTGCAACTATTTTTGCACCAACCTGGTAAATAATGATTTATTTTTAGTTTTAACTCGAATTGTAAGATTTATGACTTACTGGATTGAGCTTTTGACGTCTGCCAGTACAAATTCATATAATGGTTAATCATTGTAACTTTATATATGTGATTGCTCGCGTTCATCGATTCAGTCCGCTTGTCTTGCCATATTTTTTTTTTAATTTGATTAACGTATTTCTTAATTTTCTTGTGCTATTTCATGTTTGATTGCCATATTTTTTCAATTTGTTAGCCTTGCTTTTCAATTCACTTGGTAATGATCACACAGCAGAGAAACTAAGTATTCAGGTATTTATTAGCCCACCCACTTATGCTGAATGTGGCACTGGGCCTTTTTTGAAGAAGAAGAGGTTCATCCTGTTGGAACATCCTGTTGAAACAGGTCCCCTGGAACTAGACGGTTCTTATCCTTGGCCAGGAATGACCGAGGAGAATCCAATCCAACCTTGGGAACAGATCGGCACAGTAAACACCAAGGATAGCGGACGAACTCTTGCTCTCCAAGGACAGAAATAAATAATAACAATAATAATAATAATAATAATAATAATAATAATAATAATAATAATGCAATTTCGATCATCACTGGCTTTCCCGCTATTGTGCCTGTGCCTGACAGAATTTAGTAAATATCCATAAGTGTTGCTTACCGTACTGTGATAGTTGGGAAGTTAATTTTGCAGACCATTGATCGTGTAGTGACTGTGTGACACATAATTTTGTCCTTGTGCCAGACTGAGCTTTAGTCAGTGAATATCTTGATTGCCATGGTAGTTGAGATACATCGCACAAGTGCAATTAGTCGGTATTAGAACTCAAAAGAGAAAGCCAGACAGGATATGGCGACAGCAAGATTGTATTAATCCCGGACCATTGACAATCTAATCTTTTCTTCCTGGGGTTCAATACAATTCTTAAATAAAAAAATATTTACTATGCATTTCTGCGGTGAAAAACATATTTCCAATGTATTTCTACAGTAAAATCATTAGCAAGGCATTTACATTACGTATGTAATAGCTCCCTTCTGTCAGTTACGCTATGATTAAATCCTGACCACTGGCAATACCATTTTCCCTATTTTGTAACCACGCCTTTAGTAAAATCATTAGCAACACATTCACATTATGCGTATAATGGCTCTACTCAAATAGTAACACTTGCCTTGATTCCATACCCATGACAATCTTTCTCTCTGATTTTAAATGCATTTTTATGGGAAAATAAATAGCGATGCATTTACTTAATAACTATGATAGCTCTATTCTATCAGTAACGCTTGCACTAATTTCTGGCCACTGACAATCCTTTTATTCAGAATTCAATGCATTTCCATGATGAAATCTATAGCAATGCATTTACATTATACGTACTTTGGCTTCTTCAGTCAGTGACGCATCAAGTAATTCTTGACCACGGACAATCACTTTCATCCTGATTCTAAATGCATTACAATATCAAAATCATAAACAAGCATTTACATTATATGTATAATAGCCCATGTTGCAAAAAATGCATTATAATGCATCGTGTGATCTTCCCGAAAGTTGTGATAAAACCTATTGGAATTCGGTCAACGTCTCTAAAGCTTCTTATAGTAAATACCCTATTCGCAGGCTTCAAGACGCACTAGAAAATTCCAATTATTACACTAATAGATACACAGCTGCATGTTTTGGTTTATCCATATCATGAATGTCAGCGGCTGTCTGATATTCTTGCAACATGGCTTGCCCATTGCCATTTCAATTTGTCAATAGAATTTAGGTTATGTAGAACAGCTGCTTGCTCTAAATATGTATTGTACTATGTTGCAATCTCTCCAGATGTTCAACATGTTTCCAATGAATGTTGCATGTTTCTTTATTTTAGAGCCAATTTTTTGATTAAATTCCAATGTGCGATATAGCAGCTGCAAATGACAAAGCGACCCTTCACAACCTTTTCAAAAGGAATTGATTATTCTTCATGGGATTTTAACGGACCTTACCGACCCGGCTATATTTTTTTTTCTTCAAAATCATGTATTCCTCATCGCATGTATCATGTTGTGATAATTAATCTCGCCAACCAAGCACTTCAAGTTGGTTTGAATAGAATAGACTTCTTGTTCGCTCGGAACCAAGCCCACAAATCCTGGCTATAGAATTATCAAGGTTGACTGTTAGGGTGACAGCTTTTTGTCTCTGCTTCCTGGGCAATGGGATATTATGGCATAGTGGTTAACCCACGTGCTTGCACATAGGCATTTTTCTTTATCAACCATAGTGAAATGCCAGCAACAAGACATTCTGTCGAGATATATAGCTACATTACACAATACAGGAAAAAAAAGTTTATCAATACTTTTAATAAGGGCATTAGTACGAGGTGAGTATAAGCAGCCTAAGCAGAGATTCGAACTCACTCCGCCGATTTCCATTTTCCGTAATTTGTTACGCCATTCCAACACTCCAACAAAATTGATGGAGTACTCAATGAGCTATGTTTTCATAACTGCGTCATTAACACTCTGGTTTGGGAAATCGTGAGATACTTCCTGGTCATATCTGGATCTTGGTGCTTCGAAAAGAAAAAAACATTATGTTTTAAATAGTTTCGTTTTTCGGCATTTATCTAGACAATTATTCGCTTCGAATGGTCCCGTGGAAGTGTATCTCTTTCCAAGTGTTCAACTTATTAGCCACAGAATGAGACAAAATTGGTCTGGATATAAATCATGTCAAGGAAACGGGATACAGCGACCTACTTTCCCTGAAGGCTTTAACGGGTTAACAGGTTAAACACAGGGATATCGTAGATTTTACAAACTTGCAAATATACTGACAAACGCAAATACACTGGGAAAGAAATTTTCAGAGAGTTTGTATTCTTACTCATTTGTTCAAACTTTAAAATCGCCTGTCACCTCGCAGTGATTAACGAGTTCATCTCACAAACCATTGCTAGTGAGTACAATCTGCAGTTGATGTCCCACTATCGTAGCCAGACTAAGCCCAAATGAGTAAATATCTATGGGGAACCAGTCGTCGAGCACTGATTAGAAAGCGAGCCTTTCAAGCTATGGCTAGTGGTCTCGATCTTCAATTTGAGCTCCTCAGTCGTAATCTTGCATCGAAGATAGGTTGATCAAATATATTCGGTCCTATCCAAGATTAAACTGAGCTTAGAGAACATCTGTCTGTTGGGTTATGTATAATGAAAATGCATTACGAGTAGTGTTGATATAGTGAGAGTATTGAAAATCAGGGAGTAAGGGGATTGCCAGTCATAAGGAATGAACACGAACGCTGCGGAAAGAACAGTGCTATTCCGGAGGTACATCAATGAGTGCATAGTCTAATGGTAAAAAACAGATACATTTAGCTCAACAATTATCATTTTTCAACATTCTTTCCAATCAACTTAATCCAATGCTTTTCCATTAATCTCATAGATCGAACATTTTAAAGTGTAAATCTCATATCAAAATTCAGCTAATAATTGTGTTGAGTCACAAAACTAATGATTCACCCTCGTATTTGTATATGTAACTGCATTTGAGATGATTTTTCTACAACAGAAACGCATTAGACAACCAGGAAAAAAGAGATTGTCGATGGTCAGTGATTAATTGAAGTATTACTGACTGAATAGGGCTATCATAGTTATAATGTGAATGCATCGCTCATGATCAAGGACTCCTCTGATTGGTTGCCGAGTTACATTAAGGCTGTGCAACCTGTTCTCATGATATTCAAAATGGCTGGATACTATCCGAACTGACCTGATATATGTGTAGATCTTTGTGAGTATGTTTTGTATGTGTGGGGACAGAAACAATTTTGCGTAGATTAATTTGTTTTTAAATTGTGGCGCCAGTGGATGTAACACAGAGACAAAACAAAGGGAAAACCATTCATCTTGGGGCGGTGTAAGCAGTGCGATCGAGTCACTGGACATCAATTGATTTATTTGTTTTAAGCCGACCTTTCTCGGTATGTCTGTCTCATTTCTTAGAAAGGACACCGGATGTATCAGCTAGAGAAATCAGAAAAGCGAGATATCATGGATCACCTACAGGTATAATCGGCTTCTTGAATACTCAGTTCGCGCCATTTTTTTACGTAGAAAAAGAAGACGAAAATAGCGTAGAATATTTGAAACATTAGATTACAAACGTTTGAAGAATACTGGATTCAGACGTACGTTCTCTTCTATGCAAATAAGAAAGGTTAACTAAAAAAGCATTCCTTTTCATGCATATATATATGTCTGTGTATATATATATACATGTGTGTGTGTATATATATATATATATATACATATATATATATATGAGTGTGTGTGTATATGTGTGTGTATGTATATTTATATGTGTGTGTATATAAATGAGTGCATATATATGTATATATGTATTTATATATGTGTGTGTGTGTATATATATATATATGTGTATATATATATATATGTATATATGTGTATATATATGTATATATGTGTGTATATATGTATATGTGTATATATATGTGTATATATATATATGTTTTTGTGTGTATGTATATATATATAAATATATATGTATATGTGAGTGCATATATGTATGTATGTGTGTATACAGATATATATGTGTGTATATATATATGTGTGTATATATATATGAGTGTGTGTATATATATGTGTGTGTGTATGCGTGTGTATATATATATATATATATATATATATATATATATATATATATATATATATATATATATATCCCTAAGCCACTTCGCTTTCACAAAAGATCACAAGCCTCCAAGACTGTCTCTGTGAGCATCTGCGCGTTATCTTGATTCATTTTCTGCATCCGTTAGCAAGCTGTGTCCTAGGGTATCAGAAAAGTTAAAGAAAGCTCATAAGGATGATACACTTACCATAAAATGGGATTCAGAGAAAAGGATTATATTTTGTGTCTAGAAATGCTCAAAACATTTTCTCATATGAATTAATGGTAATTTCTTGTATCAAAATACTTTCCCATAACTGACTTACCACTGCCAATAGTAACATTAAAGAAGTTCTTACATGCATGTATAATAAATATTATTAAATTATTTTTATGATATATAACACTTCTCATTTGCGTTAGTTTGGCGTGACGTTACCGAGAATTGGGTGTTTTTGATAATTTATTATATAAAAACTGACGGTATCAAAGTTACAACGAGTAAAACAAGCGTTTTCATAATTTGGAAAAAAGTATAAAATTCCCCAACGGTCGACACAGGGTACAAATAATTTAAATGTCCATCTTGACAGAGGGGAATGATGGCGCTCTAATATAGAGTCACTTACAAAAACAAAACAAAACAAAACAAAAAAACTGGATTATTTTCCCAATATTTCTAATGGGCATGTCGCCAATTATTCCTCAAAGGAAGTCTGGTTTTTATTTATTTATTTATTTCCTACAGGATTCGGAAAGGCTTCGGTACGATTTAAATGCAAATTTGATTGGCTTTGTATTGAGTTCAAACCAAAAGATAAGACACCATTCATTATTTATTTACCTCTATTACTGAATGTAGCCAATGCATTGCTGCTCCTTAAAAATTAGCATTGAGGCGTATTATATTTCATGCCGTATCACGCTCACTTTTTAAATCACATTCAGCACCTAAAGAAGTATCTGCGCTTTCTGATGCAAAAGGCGAATTCTGGTCGACAAAAGCATCTGACGTACTATCAAGGTTTAGAACCACTTGAAATAGTGCGGGAACCAAATGCTCCTACTAAGCACTCACTAGGTGCCAATGGGTTAAGCCATGGTGGGATTAACTTGATGAAGAGATTATAAGTCTTTAAAGAAGTCTGGGAAAAGTAATACTCTAATGGTACTGGAAGAGGAGACAATTATCGAATTTTCTAACGTTATGAATTTTCAAAATTTGGAAGATTTCGATAATAGTAAATTAAGTTAAAGTTGTGGACTTTCTATCAAAGTTAATTTTTCTTTGTGATTTGAGTTCTATATCTTTTTATTTGTTTTCTTGACATCTCAATGGATTATCCCAAGTATTTGAAGCGCTTAATAGATTATTCCGAGTATTTAACCGCTTAATGGGAGATCTCGAGTACTTAACCACTTAATGGATTATCCTGATTATAGACGTTTATCTATCCATCTATCTATCTACATATATATATATATATATATATATATATATATATATATAGAGAGAGAGAGAGAGAGAGAGAGATAATGATAATTAATAATTGAGTCAGACAGCTGACTTTTGATTCTAGATTGGACCGAATTATTTTGGCATCCTGTTATAATATAATAGCAAGGACGAGTCTATTCTGAACCCCTGACGTCCGATAGTACCGATTTCGTGAGACTGGTGGCAACAACCACGGTTATAATTCTAGCTTAGTGCCAAAATAATTGTGGTTTTTCTTATTTTGAAGTTTGATGCTTATCTTTGCAATAAACTGTTGAAATATGTTCATGGAATATATAATTTTGAAGCGCGAATTTTGCTCTGTTCATTTTGGCTGAATGTTTTCTTTTCAATATTTATTCTGGTTTATTTGAGGCTGTCAAATTAAAGATTGAAAATAGCAAATTTCAGCAATTTCGTTGTACGAGTTCAAAATGGGACGTGAAGCGACAGAAATAGCTCGCAATATCAACCAAGTATTTGGCCAGGGGAACGTCAACGAATGTACATATCAACATTTCGACCATTTCCTACAATGGAAAATCTTCAACAACATGGCAGCAGCCCTAAACGCCTTCGATATATTCATTGGTTCCAGGATCACAGATTTCTATGCTTCCGAAATAAACTGACTTGTCGGCAAAAAATGGGTAGATTCTGAAAATTCTTTTTCTCGAATAATTACTAAGCTTAGATGTGCTACTTTAAAGCTGTTGGGTGGGAAGGCGTAATTATTTTTGCACCAACTTAATATCTAAAAATTAGTTGCTGGTTTTTTATGGCTGTTACAAAAGACAAACATTCTTTTCTAATTTCCAGCCAAGATTTCAACCATATAAATAAAAAATATATATTGTATATATACATTTTTATACCACATCGTTGTAGCTTTAGGGGTGAAATTTGACAAACTATGGCTGCTCTGCCTGTGTATAAAATTAATAGACATTAGCTTTTGGTAGAGACTAGTGAAAAAGCTCCCATTATTCTTCAAGGCTGATTTCAAGTCACTGTTAAAAATAGTCCTGCGTAATTATATTACGCAGTGAGTCTACTGCACACTAGTTTTAAAAGAAGCTGTTGAGGTAACAACTAAGAACAATTGGAGTGTAAAATTGTTTGGAGGTGCCTTATGATATATTAAAAGAAGTGAGAACAAACGTCAACATGACAACTACCATAGCACATTGAATATTCCTATCAAAAGTTATTTTATTTTTTATTTTCATTTTTTCATTTCTGGTAAATGGGGCGTGAGTCTCGCCAAGCGTTTATTCGTTTTTGTTTTTTTCTCAATTTCCGATCAGCAGTTTACTCACCGTCGAAGATTGACAACCTAACTTTAGTTATGATCAAAAAAATAAGCAACAACAAAAAAAGAGGGTATACAACTGATGCATCCTCCCAATAGTCACTGGAGGAGCTGAAACATGCAACCTAACCAAGAGACAGACTCACAAATTAAGAACCATGCAACGTGCACATGAAAGAATCATGCTCAACCTGGAGAGATCACAAGACAGCATCATACATCCGGGAGAAGACATGAGTCAGGGACATCATAGAATCCTTTTAAAAAAAACTCATATGGCAATGGGCTGGCCTTGTCACAAGAATGGCAGACAACCGATGGACATCAAGACTCACGACATAGATCCCCAGAGATCACATGCGCAACCGAGGCCGGCAGGGTATTAGATGGAGAGACGAGCTAGACAAATTCAGACAGTACTGGTTCTGCGACGTCCACGATAGAGAAGTTTAGCGAATCTTGAGGAAGGTCTATGTCCAACGACAGACGTTAAGAGACTACTGATGATGATGATGATGATGATGATGATGATCATGATCATGATGATCATGATGATGATGAAACAGTATTCGAAAATTTATAACAACAAATCCTGGCAATGTTTTGCGCCCTAACTACTTGCGTCAAACATGAATTCATATATCTGTTTTTCAACTCCGTATACCACTTGTACTTTTTTTTTGTAATTTTGTTTTAAAGGTGGTAAATAGAGTAGGGGCAATCTGCCAAACTGCTTGATGACAAACCCATCCTAAAATTACCGAATCTGATCTCCGCTGAGATATGATGATGACTTGTGTTCCCCTCCAACAAATCTTGCCCTTCCTATATGCTCACCCCGACCCCACGAGTAGTGCGTGATTGTAATGGCCAAATCAGCTCGACCCAACCCGATTCTATGATCGACATAATGTATCCGTCCATCTTTTGAGACCTATTCACATCCCCTACCCCAATCCAGGTTTCAAGCTCGAAACTTCATATTTGAAACCGATAAAATAAAATAAAAACGTTTTAATCCCCACGTTTGAACTTTTCCCCTTTTATTTATCTACAGACAATGTGTCTGTGAAGAAATTACGGGATTGTTTGCCAATGGATCGGCACTCCGAGAAAAAGATCAGAGTATAAGTGCGCTCTGCCTGAGATCAAAGCAGCTATTCCTAAGACCACAGAGTAGTATCAGTGAGCTTACTGATCAGTGTTACACACACACATACATACATACATACATACATACATATATATATATATATATATATATATATATATAAAACCAGTACTATCTATATTTGTCTAGCTCGTCTCTCCATCTGATACCCTGCCGGCCTCGGTTGCACATGTGATTTCTGGGGATCCATGTCGTGGGTCTTAATGTCCATCGGTTGTCTGCCATTCTTCTGACAAGGCCAGCCCATTACCATCTGAGTTTTTTTTATGGATTCTATGATGTCCATGACTCATATCATCTCCTGGATGTATGGCGCTGTCTTGTGAGCTCTCCAGGTTGAGCATGATTCTTTCATGTGCACGTTGCATGGCTCTTAATTTGTGAGTCTGTCTCTTGGTTAGGTTGCATGCTTCAGCTCCTTAAGTAACTATTGGGAGGATGCATCAGTTGTATACCCTCTTATATAAATATATATATATATATATATATATATATATATATATATATATATATATATATATATATATATGTAAGTTTCCAGCGAAAAACTGGTTTCCAACAGAGAATTGAGTCTCTATTTTTTAAAGAAAATCTCTGGGAACTTTTGCACACGTCTAGTATATATAGAGAAGTGTAAATCAGTGAATTCTTGACAAAATAAGAGTATATCTGAGAATGTATATATATATATATATATATATATATATATATATATATATATATAAGTGGGTGCACAATTTATATCTAACAGAATGTGATAACTAAAAAGACATTTTCGTAGGAACAACGTTTCGCTCTGCACCGTTTTTACCCTGTAACAAACCGAACAGATCGTGTAAATAGACAAAGAAATGGGCATCGTGCAGGGGTCAGAACTACGTCCACCAGGAAGCAGCCTTTACGTGGCTCTGCGCTTACAAACTGAGCTAACGACACTCTAGCAAGTTCAGGAGTTCAAGAAAGCGTGCGTATAACTCATTTCTCTATTCTGCGATCGAAGGCATGTTTATATGTATTTATACATTGCCATTATGCGTGACTATAAATTTGTGCACCCGGTTGTACTCTGCACCGGGGCTTCGTAAAGTAGGATTCGTGACCTCCTGGGTCACATAGATATCATCGGGGATTATTTGGGGTTGCAGAAGAGTCAAATGGAAGAAATGTTCAATGATACGAAATTATAAAAAATATGTACTCGAATTTGTGAAATCCTGTTGTCTTTCGATACTGAGACTCAGGCGAACTTCTGAAATAAGCAATGATTGTTTGAGCTACTTATTGAAAGAATAAAAGAATGTTCGAAATTTGCAATTCAGCTGGATGAATTGACTTAATCGTCTTCAATATTTTTTTTCACTTGTCTTCATTTGTTTCTACATTGAGTTATTATTAGGTTACGTCTACGGACTAATTATGTGCAGTCTAAGTAGTACCAGTTGCTTTTATGTCCTTGAGTCAGGGGTCACTAAAAATGTTGTTTGATACAGAACTGAAGAAAGTTCTAAAAGCCCTGTTCTGTACTATCTATCATCCTGATTACCAACAGCCTCACCTATTCATATCCATTGATCTACGATTTTGTACTAAAAGAAATATCTAATAGCGATCACTGCAACATAGAAATTTTAACAAAGGACATAGAAATTTCAAAAAGGAATTTCATAAGAAAATTTGTAAATTGTATGGATGATTATGTCGTTAAATGGGTACATCTAACTCCATTTATGTGATTTGAATAGAGCTTATTAACATATTATAGAGATTAAGGAACGTCGTATTCTGTTCAGGAAGTCATAGTGGATGTGTCTTTTTTATCCATTAAGTAATAGTAATAGCAGTAGTTGCAGTATTTGTTTGTTTTTTTTTATTGCAGATGTGTAGGAATGGGAAAATATATTGAGTCCTGTTCCGAAGAGGTATCAGAATCAAACAAAGAAGAAGAAACGATGATTGTAAATTCCAGTTGAGAAATATATTAACAAAAATTCATATTGTGAAATAGTGAGTAAACATTTCATAGACGAAATAAAAAGAACAGATGGTGAATATGCATGATGTAATTGTTCATAAGTTTAGAATTTGTCGTAGTGAAATTATAAATAGAACTTGGGTATTTTCAACAATGATTATAGATTAAAAAAAATATCTTTTGATTTACTTATTCAGAGTTTGAAGAAGAGATATTCTTTGGAATTGTTGTTGGTTGAGAAGTTGGTGTGTAAAAAGGAGAATAAAACTCCCTTGCTTCATGGTTGGTTTGAGTGTGTGTCTGCGTCTGTGTGTGCCTTTGTCTGTGTGTGCGTGCGTGTTGGAACAATATTTTCGTGTGGGACATGAACGTCTCTACTCCAAGACATGATAATCAGGAATTCACAGTCTGCTATTAGTACGGAAGTATGGCTTCAAAGTATGCAGTTACTTCCTTTGTGAAGTTTCGAAATGTAACGAACGTTTTATTCGTTGA
Organism: Thysanoteuthis rhombus; assembly: GCA_963457665.1. Taxonomy (NCBI): domain Eukaryota; kingdom Metazoa; phylum Mollusca; class Cephalopoda; order Oegopsida; family Thysanoteuthidae; genus Thysanoteuthis; species Thysanoteuthis major. The sequence goes on along the minus strand of OY735211.1, from coordinate 37,049,460 downwards.
AAGCTCAACAAAATTATTCTGAAAAAAAATTGATAAGGTTTTCACCTTATTCGCTACTTCAGCATTAAAATACTTTACCTTATGGTCACTCAATAACGGTGATAGTAAAAGCTGTGTGGGTCTATGTGAGCCTGCACATGGGCCCAGGCAGACCTACGTTGACCAGCGTAAACCTACGCAGCATTTAGTGTCACCCCTAAATACCAAAGAAGCCTAGATAACAACCTCCTTAATAAAAACCTTAAAAATTGATTTTTCTTTTTGACAGCATGAAAAATTACCTACAGAAGTTTTTGGTTACGATTTATTTCCTTGGGTAATCCCGAAAACCATATGAAAACATTTTTTTCACAAAAATTTTGTTTTGTTTTTTTTTGTTTTTTTTTGTTTTGTTTTGGGGTTTTTTTGTTTGTTTTTGTTTTATCTTTTGTTTCTTTGTTACTTTTGGAAAAAATGTCAGTATTGACAAAAATGTTTTTTCTAGATTTTAGGAGGGGGTATATTTACAATATACCTATAATGCTGAACTGAACCCTTACTTGCTATCTCAAAATACGACTTTGAATATTTTGTTTTGGGGATAGAAAGGTAGTTCGGTTGTTTTGGAGGAATAATTTGCCATTTTTTTTTTCATTAATAATTCTGTTCATACCTCGCAAAAATATCTCTCAATCAGGAATAAATTTCTTGAAAAAACCCAAATTTAACCATCTCTTTCGTACAATGTGTTTTTCACTTCAAAATGTGGTTACTTCTTCCTTACAGTGTGCTTTACTTTGCGCTAAATTGAACTTTCTAGGATGCTGTACAGAGAGACTAGGACGAATGTTGAAATTTATGCGGAAAAAACGTTTGGTTCCGGCTTTTTTATCTTACTTTTCTGTATTCGATCGTGTCTTTCTTCATCATATCTGCAAAAGTTCTCCATCAAATTCAATGAAAGTTAGTGGGAAAGTTGTCCTGCAAGATAAAAAAGGAGCAATCAAATTGGGGGCGGATCCAGGTATAAGTGTTTCATTGGGAGATATTTATAGGCTAGGTAGGTTTGAAATATAGCCAAGCAGTCGTTGCTAAGGAAAGTTTGAGAATGTCTCCGTATCCAAAATTGTTTAGTATACCCTGAATTATCACTATACTAACATTTTATGCTTTTTTGGAAAGTGAAAAATTCCGATCAAATTCTGTGCCAATCGCCTGGACTAATTGTAAATCTTCGCTGACATTTTTCTCTCCTCGGAACATCTCCATTTCTTGAAAACTAAGAAGTTTTACCCAAAAGTTAGGCAAATTTGAATAAATTGATCAACACGTCTCACTGAACGCTTCACACATCAAGGAAAAAACTCGACCAGTAGATAAAGAAATTCATTTTTCTTTTTCCTTCGAGAAAGCCATTTCGCACCTTAAGTTCCCCGAAATATGGTTAGCACATCGTGTTACTCGATTTTTTCTTTTCTTCTTTTTCTTCAGTTTAAAAACACACACACACACACACACACACACACACACACACATATATATATATATATATATATATATATATATATATATATATATATATATATATATATATATATATATATGTATATATATGAAGAAGAAGAAGAAGATAGTGAAGAGAAAGAAAGGAAAAGTTGGTTACGTTTCTAAGCGGGGTGAGACGGTATTATCCTGGGTGGGTACTTTCTCGGTCTATATCGCACGGTTCCTTGAACATACGGCGTATTTTATTCCTATTTATTTATTTATTCACTCTTCGGCTCATCCAACTTCTCAAAGAGAAATTTCCATGTTAAGTAGTGGATATCTAACAGGACAAAAAAAAACAGGAAAAAAATTACTCATAAAAAGGAAGGGACAGTTACATATCAAGAAAAAATATTCTGTTGAAAGGTTTAAACGTAAAAAAAAATATAGAGGAAACCCTTCCTAAATGAACCAAGAAAAGAAGTGAAAAATATCTAAATGTTGAAAAAAAAAATCTTCCCGTTTCCAGAATCGAAAAAAATACATATGGAGCTATGCCCGATACACTTATATACACCCCATTTCACGCAATATATGAGCTCTTCGATGTTAGAGGGTACATTAGTGGTTCACCTTGAAGTCAATGACAGGGAGCTAATGGAAAGAAAAGGAGAAGACAGAGATCAAAGGTTGACTCCGCCAGTGGTAGAGATTAGATAAGAAATATAAATAACAGTTCTCCAATGACTGGAATTGGAGGATCCCTAAGTGGAGGCTACGATTAGGGCAACGTAATACGTTCGCCGGAAACTATGCGAAACGAAATAGAAGTGAAAGAAGAGCCGATTTAGAAAGCGGAAGTCTTAGAGGATGTTTTAACTTGTCTTTTATTTCATAGTTGCCTATAATCGTTTACTAGGCTCTGCATAGTCTGACACAAGGCTAGAGTTGGTGTTTATCAGGTTCGATGCTACTCTAGTCCAGGGATCGTAGTAGGGTTTAAAGCTGCCAAGGATAGAGAAACCTAGACCTCTGAAATCGAAGCCGATGTTGTTCGACCACTTGGAAACATCCTGTGCATTGAAAGGATTGCGTTAGTTACAATTGCTTGTTTGTTGCAAGCCGAACAAGGTGTTGATCACATGGGGATGGTTCTTGGACTGGTACATAAACCATTTTTGCATTGGTGTGTATGACTTCCGTATTGAGAATGATTTACCACCCGATGTTATTCTTCTGTTCAACAATGCTCTTCACCAACATCTAAATCTTGATGGACTTCACAGAAAGCTTCAAGTAAATGTAGTTTATATCTGTTCTACAGCCGATGAATCAGAGCGCAATAGCAATTTTCAAGGTGTACTACCCTGCTGTTGCTGTATGTGATATAATAAAAATGCTACATCTTAATGTACTAAAATCTAATACAACAAACATTGGGTTGGAGTAGGTAGAAACGAATACAGTCAAGGCAGGATTAGGAATAACAACCAAGTCCGGTGGCTTTGGCGACCGAAATGTTAAAGGCCACTAATTCACAGAAGGGAGGCTTACAAGGGAGGGATATCTTGAGGTGGAGAATTTCCTAGAGGGATGGATTTTAGCCACGGGAGGAATCGGGGGAAAATTTCAGTCGTGGGGGCGTATAACAGAAAGCATAATGGCGAGAATTTACTAGATGGCAATTGAAAATTGGAAAGAAATTAGGGAAACCTGGCACAACTAAGGAGAGGAATGTAACCTGGGAATGTGAGGTCTACAGTCATAGGCCTTGCTGCTTGGTATAACTGGTGTTCAAAGCGTGGGATACGAGTTTGGTGCTTTACAAGCTACTCGAATAATCCGAATTCTCAATTTGATTTGAAAACCGGAGTCGCGAATACAATGATGAAGATAAATGTTTTTAAAAATGTGGAATGATTATAATACTCAATTTCGAGAAACTTAAAAACTACTACTACTACTACTACTCCAATAAGTCGCCCCCTCCCATTTTACCCCTGTTCCATTAGTCCAACCGCAAAGAACTGGGGGTCTGAGTACTCATCTTTTCCGCTAGAAATAAGCGCGAAAACAAGCTAAGTAATATTGTATGTGATTAACTATTCACCAGTAACCAGCAGGAAGGGAAACTTATCATCTACAGTACCGTTTCGTAGTACAATTTTGTAAGGGTCCCCTTTTGATGAAATTCTCTGATCTATAACCCCACCTCCTCCGGTATGGAGAGCAGGGTTCTCCTCGCCACCACCATTTTGGGTATACGGTTACCTTGCAGACAAGCAGTCCAATGATTTCCTTCCAAATCAATCAAGGTTAGGAATTAGTGGTTGCTGCTGCTGCTGCTATTTCTTTTTCTTTATTATTTCCTTCTCCTTTTCCTAATTTATCTCCATTCATTTCTTCATTTCTTTGAGTCCTTCTATTCCTCCATGTTTTTTTTCTTCCTACTCTTGTTCAGCTTCTGGTATTCCACTTTCATCTTCAACATTATCATATTTCCTCTTTATTCATGGTGGCTCAATATCCAATTTAAAATAAATGTTTTGGGCTATAAGGGTACCAATTTATATGCTTTTATCACAAGATGCACAATTGTAAGGGGATTTCAGCTAAACTGCCTCAGTAGAAACGAGTTTCTAATCTTGAGTCCAATTTACACTCTGAAAACTTTTTATTTCTATCCTCATCTTGGTTGTTTATCATACAATGTTTCGGCCGTTGTACTCTACGGCCTTCATCAGGTATCATCTGGTAGGTGTGGGGAAGTAACGAACCGAATCTTTGATTTAACCGACGGGGTATATTGACCGCACTCATATCGAAACATTGTATGAAAAACAACCAAGATGAGGATGATCCGAATAATAATAGAAATAATAATAATACCTCATCTCAAAAATTCAGAGATATGAAAACTTTTTGTTCGTCAGTAGCTTCTGTTTTCATTTTTTTATATTTCTAAAACTCCCGCACCTTTCTTGTTTCAAATATTCACATAAACTATAACCATTCTCACTCAGACTTAATATAGACGTTCTTTGGCAAAAAGGAAAAGATTAGTTGGTATGCATCTGATCGTAGTTAATGTCACGTCTTTACTCCTTGTACAAGATAACGCCAGACAGTTCTCGTTGTATGTATGTATACTACCTCAAGAGCACAGGAGGAAAAAGATCAAATTCAATTTTGATCTCTTCAAGGTGATAGGTTTCTTTTCCCTTTTGATTAATCTCTCGTCATCTTTTATCCCTTGAGGGGGGAGGTCCCTTCACTTTTGGCCTCGTAAATCATTATGTTTGTGTATAGTAATCTTCAAGTTTAGCATTATAATTACATTGTGAATAGACTCTCCCGAAACTTTAAAAAATTTTCTCAAAAATGTGTACTTTTTGAGTATTGAGGTTACAGGACAGACGGTGAGACCCCTCTCAATAGTACACACACACATATATGTGTGGTGGGGTAGGCTGTTCCTCGTGCAGGCCCTTTTAACTTGAATCCTTTGTTTGCAGAACCAAGCCATGATTATATACGCACACATAGAGATTAATAAAGACGTGTTTTTTTTCTAATCGACATCATACAGTATATATATATATATATATATATATATATATATATATATATATATATATATTTATATATATATATTTATATATATATATATATATATATATATATATATATATATATATATATATATATATATATATATATATATAAGGGCTGTCAGAGAATGATAGATTTATCAGTTCCTTAGAAGACCTGCTCACCATCACTGTTTATTTATCATTAATTGGCCAGCCCCTTTCCTGATAAGACAGAAGAGGCGATATCACTAAGGAGCAAATTTCCAGCAACAAACGGAAGCATTACTTCAGCGCCAACAAACAGGCCAGCCCGACACCCCGATCACCCGACATGACCTCAAATAAAACAGGATGGGTTTCTGGAAACGTCTTGCTCAAGTAGAATGCGCTCTGAGTGGTTGTTTTGCATTGGATAAGCCCTGAGACACTTGTTTGATTTAGATTAAAGAAAAAGAAATCTCTTCTTACTTATTCTTTTTATTTATTTAGCCGCCTTAAAACGATAGGGCCGGGGCCGACCTTTGTATAGTTCTCGAAGCCAGGATATTTGTAAGTGACATCGTATCTGCGAAATATCTCGTCAGCAGCCACAGGACAGCCATTGCATTCACTGCCTTCACCACTACCACCATCCAAGAATGGAAGTAAAAGAACTGATCTCTCTTAGCGTTGAAATTACGAAGCAGAATTTGAGACCTTTATACGCGTTAGAAGAAGAGGGAGAAATATTGATACCCCAACGTGTGTGTACACGTCGCTGTTGGGCAGTGGTTAGTAAGATCGTCTCACTGACCATCGCTACTTGTGATTTCGATCCTCACTGGGTGGTTCATTAATCTGGGCTATTGCCGTAAGCTACTCAGATGCTGGACATAACGGTTACCAGCATTGAAAATGGATTTCGCTATCCCAGTTCGAATTTCGGCTGAGGCTGCTTACGTTCACTTTTCACTGATGTTATTGTGAAAGGAATGAGTTCATTTTTTCCTACGTTCGGTCCCATTGCCAGATATCTTGACAAAATCTGTCACTGGCATACTGCGAAGGTCAACTTAGAAGAGAGTAAGTGAGTGGGCACTTTCGAAAGTCAATCTTCACAGGGACCCCAACTTGCAAATGTTTTGATGTGTTTAATGGGTTTCTGTAAGCATTTTCATTTACTTTCACACTGCTACGTCTGACATAAAGCCATATTCAGTGAGCTTCCTGGGAGAATCGAACTCACTAGCAATAGCTGGTAACACTTGTATGTTAAGAACTTTTTCGTATGTAAAATCTTAGGTAAGATATTTCCTTCACTTGATATGTTTGGGTGAGTGATGGAGCGAGGGTTAATTGAGTAAATGAATGAATGAGTGAGTGGGTAGTAAGACTAACCACCCTTTAATAAATGACCAGGCAGTAGCAGCAGGTTTGTTTCGTTTGAAATACTTTGACTAAATTAGTGTTATAAAGATTGTGTAACACTAGTCTTTCAGATGGGAAGAGCCTATCTAGGTTTTATGCAAAGGCTCGAACACTGACTTCTGGTAAAGGTATTTACTTGACTATTTTAATCATGCAGCAAGCCATACGTTGATCCAAAGTCATTGGATGCTATTTGTTTAATGAAAAAGATATGTGGAGAGTGTCCATCTGCATACTTCCCAAGAGCCGGTTTTGCAGCCTGGATGTGATTTGGTTCAGAAGGATCTTACTACGCATAGATTTGACTTCGTAAGATTTCTGGCTACACCAAAGCTGAAATCGCCGCTGAAAGGAAGATAGATGTTAGACAATAGACGAGATTAAGGAGAACGCAACGAAACAGCTTATGACCCTTCGCAGACTGCTCTGAAGAGTGGAAAGCACGCTGGGACATGTGCATGACGTCCCAAGGGGATTACTTTGAAGGCTACTAAGACACCATTGCCTTAAGTAAGCTATTATTTGTTAATATCAAATGGCTGGATACTTTCCGAACAGACTTCGTACGCATATCGTTATACCTACCTCCGTTGACACCCTTACAGTACAATCAGCTGAGCGTATAAGATTTATATTTACACATACGAATATTGTTGAAAAGCGTTGGTTTTCTCCTCAATTGATTTGGAAATTCTTATCTAAGATTTTTATCCTACGATGAGCAATAAACGAAAGCATAAAATTTCTTATTTGCATTAACAGGAAAAAGGCAGAAACGTTTGAAGATATTTCTAATAGATATAGTGTTGGACAAAGAAACGATTGTCTCTAGCCAGGAAATAGGTCGGATGGAATTGAATGTACCTCCACAGATACAGTGACTGGTAAACATCAAATTGGTGTCTGACTTATCAAACGCGTTAGTCATCGTCAAGACTTGTTAGACACTAGTTCCTTGAATGATTAGGCCGTCGAAAGCTGGGTTTCTCAAAGTAGATATCGAGAAGATCATTGGGGGTCATAGAAACATTCGGAAATACCTTGAGGCTTTTACGTTTGTCACGTCCATAATTTTGAAGTAAAGAAACCTGAAAAAAATAAAAAAAAGATTAAGTTATATTTTCTTTTTACTGGTCAAAGAAGACGTTAAATGCTGGGTCTTTTTAGTTAGTCCCTGCGACGAAAAAAGAAACTCTAATCCTTACCTTAGCATTAGTCCTTGCCCTAGCCCCTATTCCTGGAGTTGACTAATGAAATAGGCCTAATTTATGAATTTCTACGGGTTATGAAAACTTTGGTATGCTTGGGAAAGACACACCCCCACCCCCGAGTAGTAAATTGTTTCATTTCAACTTCAGCCTTTTCTTTGGGCAAGGTTGCAAAAATCTGACAACTTGACTGATCTAGAACCCAAATAAAAGGTATACAAGACTGAGCATTTGGGACAAACATTAAAGGGTTTTGATTCTCGAGGATGAGATGATGTTAGAATTTAACCCGAAATCAATACCGCGAATTAACTTTCTAGTCAAGAAGAAAAGATGCAACTTTTTTCTTCTTTTTGATCTTTCATACTTTAAAACTATGGACGCTAGCTTTTGGTTGAGGCTAAGGTAAACGCTCCCGTTTTTATTAGAATAGATGGGTGATCAGGGTGTTCTTTAATCTCTATGATATATATATATATATATATATATATATATATATATATATATATATATATATATATATATATATATATATATATATATTCCAGCAGCAGCCCCATTTTCTTTTATTGTTTATTCTATTTACGTACTCTAAATTGAATGAAATATTAACTGTGTAACGACGGGAGATCATTTCAAGTAAGAATCTACATAATATGACGCAAATCAAAATTCATATATATGTGTGTGTGTGTGTGTGTGTATGTGTGCGTGGGTTTGTATTTATTACAGTGCTTATTTGTCGTAAAATATCAAAATGCTCTTCACAATTTTCTTTGACAAAATGTGGTTCTTGTTACG
>OY735211.1:37013484-37035984 GCA_963457665.1 Thysanoteuthis rhombus | reverse complement strand
CATCTAGTTTAATTGGCTCATCTTGATTAGTTTTATCAGAGCGTTCCGTACGATATTTTCTTAGCAGCCCCCTTCGGCGTTCTTTTCCGTCACTGATGGTTGCGTCCAAAATACTTCATTTGTGCGAAGTTCCGCCACACCACACTAGTGAATCGTCGTAAGGGACGCATTTGTATAATTATGGTGATATAGGTACGTAAGGAAAACTAAATCATATTATTATCTACTAAGCTCAGTACCCAGTGAGAATTGAACTAATTACATAGCATTAATGGTCAGCTAGACATGCTGGCTGAACGTTATCCCACACTTGGAGACCCAACAATAAATTGTATCTTCTATTGCATTCATATTCGTACTAATGCTCTTGAGAAAGGGCAGACTACAAACAAAATATCTCAACCGAAACTTGAACTCGCTGATTCGAGCTTCTGTGCCCTTAACTGTTCGGCCAAGCCTGCACTTCCTATCTTATTCTTTACATAAGAACACACACACACACACACACACACACGCACACACACACACACACACATATATATATATATATATATATATATATATATATATATATATATATATATATATATATTGTTTACCAGTCTCTTCATATCTATCCATTTACCTAATCTAGCAGAGTATATATTTACAAGTCCAATTAAAGAATGTATGTGTGTGTGTAATTACATCTCTCCACAGGTCTTTCGTGGCAGGTTCTGGACGTGTATAAAGGTGAACGAGTAAAGTGGGACCTATTTTTTACAGAAAAGACGTTAAAACCTGTTGAACACTCTTCCCTACACCATCCTCCCTCGAAGTATATTTATATATATATAAACATCAATTTCATCCTTAACAAACCCGAATGGACAATTCAATATATATATATATATATATATATATATATATATATAATGCAGATCAGGTTAGCAATATAGCATAATATAAAGCAACATCTTAATTGTGATGGATTCATTTCATAGAGTGCTCGATAAATTCAACTTTATGCCTCGAAAGTCAAGTTGTTTTAGTGTAGAGCTGGAAATATATGAGTACTGTGTGTGTGTGTGTGTGTGTGTGTGTGTATCTGTGTTTGGGGTTTCCGTTGACAAATGATAACATTGTGATAGTTCAATATATATGAAAAAATGCGATGGATATGAGAAGAACGAGATAGATAGATAAATAGATAGATAGCGTCTGCCTTTATGCACTTTAGAAGCGTGTGACTCACCTCTTGAATCAGGGTCAGAAAGGAAACTTGATCTGTATTGCCTTGGGCAGTGACAACAAAAGTGCAATACGTGCAGGGTGCATATGTCTGTGTTGCGATGTATACGCGGGTATTCACATATCAGCATAGAAGTATATGTGTATCGGCCCTCCAAAAGTACACGGATGGACTCACAACAGTGGGAAGGGAAGGCGGAATATTTGTCCTACGTCTAGAACCTCTTTCAAAATCTTTGGTGAAACAACTGCACGCAAACACTTATTGAAAACGCCTTCACTAAATATATATCCTAGCTAATATATATATATATATATATATATATATATATATATATATATATATATATATATATAGTAGCAGAGATACCCGGCGTTGCCCAGGGAGAATCTCAGCATGCATTCTCTTCCGAACACTCAAACACACACATGCACACACACACACACACACACACACACACGCACACACACACACACACACAAAATCTGGAAATATAACAACACGGGAAGGCAAATTATATTTTATAGAGATTTCAAAAAGTACTTGAAGGAGTGCGCTCACACACCATCTCTTTTCAGTTGGGCCTGCATCCCAAAGAGAGAGAGTTGGGGGGGGGCGAATGAAGATATCGCCATTTGCATGTTAAAATGGTTGAAGAAGATAGTAGGTAAGCAAGAACTTCGACAAACCCTGGGCATCTTTACCTGCCCTGTGTTAAAATAATGAAACAAAAAGGCTTTAACTCCCTTTGTCAAACTCGAGATGATCTCTCTCCCTCTCCTCTCTCTCTCTCTCTGTCTGTCTGTCCGTCTCTCTCTCTCTCTCTCTCTCTCTCTCTATATATATATATATATATATATATATATATATATATATATATAGGGAATTGTGCATAAGTAAATAAATCGCTTAAATTCAGCCATACTGACCGTCCAGTTCTACGTGGGGCAGGAAGAAGATGCTAGCCTCTGGGTCTAGGGCGAAGTTTTCGATCTTAACTCGTGGTATGGATGGTCTATTTATTTACTGCCCCGCCACAGCAAAATGTGACTCAATGTTGAGGCTTTACGTGGGGAAAATAGGAACCATTCATCCAAAAATGGCTCCAGTCGACGCGGCTATGGTTTGCTGAGCAACCAAAGTAATCTCCGCCACGAAAGTGTCAGGACTAGCCCGACTTGTTCCTTTAAGTGCAATGGAACAGCGCTGCCCCGGGATGCCATATTCCCCACAGCTGGGCCGAGTAACCCGAAGGTTCCCAACGCGCGCAGCAATGCACAGCCTCAGTATAACCTCATTGGCTAACGTGGTAGTGGATAAGATAAAAGATAGTCTATAGCTACACTGAAGAGTTGTCATGCAACGAAACAGCTGTCTGTGAATGACTCAATTATCTAATTATTATTGTGTATACATATATATGTATATATATGTATATATTCATATATATATATTGTAAAAGGACTTCAAATATAACAATGCAAAAACATATCATATTCTATAGATATTTCATAAAACAAAATAAAGCTTCTTTGATTCGATAATTCCACGACTTTTTCTTGCAATATATCTTTTTCATAAATAGATTTTTTTGGTAAATGGATTAGTACTGAAAATCTTTATAGCATTTTTCTAAATCCCCGTTGATCGTGGAAAAGTATATTTTAAAGAAATTATATCAATCTATCTATCTATCTATCTATCTATCTATCTATATATATATATATATATATATATATATATATATATATATGAAAGAGAGAGGGATAATTATATAAATGCGTTTTATTACTTTGTTTTGATTTCTTCATATTGATGTATTATATTATCATGTAAGCATTTAAGAAATTGATATGTATATATATATATATATATATATATATATATATATATATATATATATATATATTGTAATGTAGTGCAATATCCGATGTATGATGGGTTTATTTCAAAAAGTGTTCGACACATTCAGCATTAAGCATAAAGTTAGAATTGAGCTTAATATATATATATATATATATATATATATATATATATATATATATATATATATATATATATATATATTATCAGCATAGTGCTTGCAAAGAATGGCAGACTTGCCTACGTATCAATAACTTATACGAAAGTATTCCTATAAATGTATATGCTTGCAAACAAACAAAAAATCTGGACCACGAGCGAAATTTATTTTTCTATTGATTTCCCAAAAGTCTTTCTAGTTTCAATTCTTCTGATAATTTTAAAACAATAAGGCAACAGAATTGCATAAGAATTTTTTTCCTTTTTTTAATGGAAAAATCAGTTTGCTATTTGCTTTTGCTTACACAACCACACAAACACAAGCTTTGCTATACCCCGATTCTCTATTTCTGTTTGTTTTGGTGCGGCAGAAAACATTAATGGGAAAGAGTTGGTTCAAGTGCACTGTCAATTGAATAATGAATGTTTGTTGGGTAAAGGAAATACTTTATTCATCATTAGGCTACGGACTTATGGACAAACATGAAAATCTCTCTCTCTCTCTCTCTCTCTCTCTCTCTCTATGAATCTATCAATCTCTCTCTCTCTCTCTCTCTCTATATATATATATATATATATATATATACATATATATATATATATATATATATATATGATGAAATAATTTCATCATATTTTAAGCCGTACTCTAAGTCAACTTGATGTTTAATGTTGAATTATCGAACAGTTTAAGAAATAAACCATTCATATCGGATTTTACATTTTATTATATCATATTGCATTCCTGATTTGGATTATACACACACACACACACACACACACACACACACACATATATATATATATATATATATATATATATATATATATATATATATATATATATATATATATATACGTGTGTGTCTGAGAGAGAGAGTGGTACAAATCAGTAGTACGATGGAAGAAAAATTCCCTTCAATCTTATTCCTAAGGTGGGGAAGAATTTCCTTTCATTTTGGATCTCTCAAAGACTTATATATGACCATAAAAAATGAGAAGACATTTATATTCATGTATGTATATTGAACGAATGCAAGGGTCCAGTTTCGCACTACAGTTACATTGTGAGTAGAAACCCTACACCTCTACAACCTTTTTAAAGACTTATTTCTTTAAAACCTTCCCCTGGGTCCATTAAATGTGCATGCCAAATTTGGTAGGGCTGTAACTTTGGTTTCTATAGCATGACAGTCAAGCAGATAATGTGACACATTTTACATATATTCATATATATATACAAATATATGTGTGTGTGTGTGTGTGTGCGCGCGTGTGCGCGCGTGTGTGTGTGTGTGTGTGTGTGTGTGTGTGTGCTCTATAAAATCATACGAGTAATTTTTGAATTTGTAACCGAAATTTTACATGAAATTTAAGAGTGGAAAAAGACGGGGAAAACACCCAACCCCATCCATTCCTGACACACACTCCTCAAGTGACTCATCCACTTGGTGTGGCACCCTGGGCCCTTTCTCCTACATACGCTGGTATCTGCAAGTTCAGCCCCAGTGGCCAAGCATCTTAACGCTGCTTTGCCTTTCTGGGGCCTCTGGGTCAGGACTATGTTGATTTGTTTGATTATCGAGAAACCCCTCCGACTAGACGTGTAAGCAACCGAGAGGTTAACGACGTGGAGCCTGGTTTCGTCGAGCCGAGTTCACACTACATCTGAGGCTTTTTTTTTTTTTGTTGTTGTTGATTTGCACCAATACCCTTGGGAGAGGCATGTATCTATTTCTTCCCTCCTGTCAACATATGGGTTGTTGTGGCATGGTGGGCTCATCAACCCTATACTTTACATTTACTCAGGGAAGGTCTATTCTAATAATGCATAAATTAAATTCTTTTAAGCAGACTTGTGTCCAAATGCTTGCCAAACATATTCAATGGACATTTCCTATCTTGCAACAAGTTTAATATTCCTTTTATATCAGAAGAGACAACAATAATATCTACTAACCAATACAGTAGGTTCTAAAAACGTTGTTGAACGGTTTTCGAGAAATGCTACGGTAAGTGGAGCAACGTAAAGCGAGACTAATTTTGCCATCGTTACAATGATTTAAACAAGAGTTCAGTTCCTACGATATATCCAAAGTTACAAAAACATTCTAGGGGGCCTCCAACTACCACATACTTAAAAAAAATAAAATGATAAATAATAAACAATGACAAACACAGTATGGTACGCTGGCAGTAGCACTTGTAGCGGTTGCTGGAGCTCGAATGTTTTCTTCAATAAAAGGGTCACCACTGCTGTAGTGTTTACCCACTAGGACGTGTGGGTTGAGCGGTAAAACATCAAAGGGGTAAAGGAGCAATAAAACTCAAGCATACGTTAAAACAAACAAACCAACAAGTTTTATTGGTGTGAGAAGACATGATTATCATACACTAAGCGAATTTTTATTTTACACCGTTCGGTTTTATTTGATTCTTTCTCATCAGAGTTATGACGAAAGGATGTTTAACGAGACAACGTTAAGTGAGGACCTCGTGTTTCCGGTCGTACCACCTGAAATCTGGGATTCAAAGCGACACATCATTTGGTGCTATCAAGATAGATTTGATACGTGTGAATTATATTGTATTATTTACTATTGAGTTGTACCATTATTAATTTTGACTAGTTTACCGTTGATCTTGAATTGCATTTCAACACTTAGGCCTTTACATCCCTCGACAGTTGAATTAACAACATGAATCTGAATTGAAAAGTAGCTTCCAACGAGGTTTGAAATCACACCCCGTGTCCTGAGAGAACGTCTGATAACGCCTTAACGATTTGTCAGCTGAAATTCAACCGCTTGGCGAAGCCTAATCTATTGTCATATAGCTACACCTTCCTAAACTGATTATTCACGCTGTATCGTTAGGTTATAACTAAGAACCTGTCGGCTGTTTCAATTTATTTGGAAACTCAAATATTGTAACGATTAAAGATAAACTTAATCATTAATGTACTCTCCCTGGTACAATAATGTTAGATCTATCTCTGTTTTTCGATACCATATTTATAAAAATTCCTTCGATTTTGACGTGAATCTTCATCCACGAGAAGGTTTTTAGAAACTCTCAATAAAAGGTAATCAATTGGAGTTGAGTCAGGAGAAAAATATGTTGGATAGATCATTTTTCCGAACCGAATGCCTGCATGAGGTCTTTGGTCACGCTAACGGTTGGAAGACGTGCGTTATCGTTATGAAAAATTACCCCTTTTTTTGTTCACTAAAGATTGGCGTATTCTGTTCCAAGTAGTTTTCAAACACCGAAGTTGTTGGGAGTGAACTTCGTGAAAATACACTGACCGTTCAAAAAACGCCTGAAGCTGCTGAGAATGCAATGACTCACAAGAGCATGTTACTGGCAATTTGCTATGGACAGTTCATGTGGGACCCATTTGCCAACCTTTGACACTTTTCCTAGTATCTTCAAATTCCGATGCATTGTCAAGTGGCTCTTCAACAGGTAACATCCTATTTCGTGAAGGCCACCGCACACTTTGGCATGAAAGTTGGTCAGAGGAAAACTATCATCTTCCATCAAAACGCCAAATGAGGTGAATCACCCACCTTCCATCCCCACCGTCCCCCAAGAGCTGGGAGTAGTCCAGGACTTCGCCTCCCTAGGTCATGTCATATCCTCCTAAGCAAGGCTGGAAGAAGAGATAGACAACAGGCTGGAAAAGGCAAACCAAGCTTTCGATAGACCGCACAGACGTGCCAGGAGAAACAAGAACTTCAGAAAAGACAAGAAAACAAGAGTCTACAAAGCCATCGTGCTGTCCACCTTTTTACATGGTGCTGTATCCTTCGTCATATCGCAGAGTTATCTCCTCGAATTCTTCCATCAGCGTTGCCTTCGCATTCATTCACGTGGAAAGTCCACATGAGGACAAAGAAGTGATTCTGAATTCACATCTACAAAAATGAAATAGCCAACATGCCCTGGTCTCCAAAACCTGGGTTATACACCCAGCCCTTCAGGGCTATAATTTCCCCAACACTAGACATACAACATAGTGTTTGGCGCGCCACCAGTAGCATGATGTTTTGCAGGTTTATTTGATAGTGCAGCGGCTCCGATCCCCATGGGGCAGCCCACACTTGTGTCCATGTGCTAAATTTACAAAAATACCAGGGTGCTTGGAGTTGAGTGATGCTAGCCTCGTTCGACCATTTTCTTGTGCAGTGATTTTGATCTTGCCCTCTCCCCTTGTGAATTTAGCTCGACTATGTCTGGTATAAAGCGATGGTTAACGAGCTAGTCTTACTTGATCATTGGCTTAAGCTTAGCTTAGTATGGTGAACAGCCAGATAACGAGTAAACAAGATGTAGGAAGATTTTACTTGAGTTCGATCAACAGATTCTGGTGCCGGTGGGAGATTACCATTTCAGTGACGAGGCAGACTATTTGCTAATGTAAGGAATTCGACCTTCTCAGGGTGTTCCTTTTCGAGGCCTTGTGTCAGACCCAGGTATACAAAGCTTGATGAAAATCCATACAATGTAGGGTCGAATACTGAGATGTTATTCACTAAGCTTAGTTTAGTTTTGGCTCAATGGCACAAGTACAGGACACCCAATACGGATTGAACTCACGACTCACTTGTAATGATCTTCAAAACAAGCTTGCTAACCATAACATCACGACGATGTACCTTAGGTTGTGCACTGAGATACTGTAACTTGATAGTGTTAAACAGAACGAACATCGCAATCCGTTTGTATTGTAAATGTGTGGTTTATAACTGGTTTCCGGTCGTTAACGAATCAGTTACGCCTTTCAGGTGAGGTGCTTTGTTGTATTGATCGAGAAACGACTTACAATACAACAACTGCTCCCTTGTTTAGACTTGGGCAGTAAATAAAACTAAACGTCTTTCAGTGCAGAGGGAAACGTTTTGCACCCAAATATTGGGTTAATGCAAATTTCGTCATCATTTTTTTGTTGGCAAAATCTTTTATTCATACAAATTCATAGTATCGTTATTCAGTCATCAAAGTAGTTATTTAACTACCTCCTCCCGAGGGCAGAATGTAATACGACGTCGGTTTTAATATGGTAGCCTACATGTGCATGTGCGGATAGCACATTCCTACAATGCCCGCTGTTCCTAGACAGTAACCCATCTACGTACTGATCAGGCTCGATGCTGCTTAACTCAGGTGATCGGCCAAAAACGCGAATACTCAGCATGATATGACCGTAAGTCATCAAATTATTACGTTTATGCTAAAGTTTCCAGACTTTTTTTTTCGTTTGAAAAAAACAAAAACAGCTATCAGCAGTGTATTAAATCTTTAGTTTTCAGAAGGAGAGCACTGAGAACTTTTGCACACACCGAATATTTTCCCCGTTTTTTTTTTTTATGACATTTCGGGCAAATCATGTATTCTATCATCAAAGAACGATTCTGTTTCCCATTCGATATATTCACTGTAGAATTTTCCGATAGCTTGTGAGAACCGTTGACCAGACAAAAAGTGTTGCATGGAGCGGAACGATAACCAGTCTGGAGTCGAAAGGTCTGCAGAATATGCCACATGTGAAAGAATTTCCTACATCAGCTTCAAGTTCTTTTCTTGCGTCGTATTTGCCACATTGAATCATCGATTGACTTTTTTCCCTGTTTTAACACGTCATTTAAATGAGCTAATTGCTTAGTGTAGCATTGTGCAAGAACAATTTCTCCAGGTTCCAGCAAACCCTATATAAGAAATCTCTTTGAATTGCACAATACCCAAAGTTGAACAATTTTCGTCACTTGATTAAATGGTGAATGCTGTACTTGATCTCACCACGATTTCCTTTGTTCAAATTCTTGTTATGAATCCATGTTTAATTGACGGTTATTATTTTGCTTAAACCCTACTTTTTACTGTACCGAGTAAGAAGCAGATGACAAGGATAACTTCAACTGTAGTCAACGTAAGGGCACTACTTGCTTACTAAATTTTAACTACGACAAAAGTCGACAGTTCTTAGAACGGGGAAAATTTTACATGAAGACCAATTTTTGAATCGGTTGACAGTGTTTGTAGGAATGTAAGTGACCCGAAGAGAAAGCGGTTAAAAAAGAACGTTCCTCACTGACAGCGTTTCCAAACAGAATCTGTTCTTTTTCTTGTTTTATCAAGAGCGATTCTTCAAAACCAATTCCTTCGTTTTTGCTGTCTTTATTGCAACGTTTCGACCTCTCTACTCTCGACCAGAAAAAGAAACATGAGTTTGAACGCTGACTCATGTCCATCTTCGTAAGTTTAAGTAGAACCTATTTTCTTGGCTTCTGATTTTTCCTTAAGACTTTTAAACGACGAACTGCAGTAGACTGACTGCAAGAGCTGAGTCAACATTAAGAACACTTCTATGATGTCCCGAATATAGTGCCAAAATATGGCATCAGGAAATTAATAATTAGTTACCGAACAATGCCGAGAAAACTAATCACTGCAAGGATTTCTCAACGAAAGGAACCAACCTTTAAAGTGCCAGTTTTTTAAACAACGCTTCTATACACTCAGTCACTCAGAAGTTGCGTTTTTTATTGCGATGTTATTTCATAAGTTTCCGGTTTGAATTGAGATTTAAGAGCTCTAAATCAGATCAGAGTAAGATCTAAGCTCTCCCACGTAGCTAAAAAAATCTTTCTTGTTATTTTTTATATTTGGACCCAGTGTCCTCCCATATTGTCCCGGCAGTCTCGAGATAAAAAAATGGACTGAGTGTAAAATCTTTCACAAGGAGGACTATATGAAATAACCCTCCAGCGTGTGTGTTGAAGTTTTAAGGTAAAGTCCAACATGCATACAGCCGACCCCACCCTTTAAAACATGGGATTGCATCCAATGGTCTACCATATATATATATATATATATATATATATATATATATATATATATATATATATGTGTGTGTGTGTGTGTGTGTGTGTGTGTGCGCGCATGTGTGTCTGTGTGTCTGTGTGTGTGTAAATTAAATTTCTCTCCTATTATTCTGAGTATGTATATCAGGTTAACGTAAAAGAATTTTTTGACAAAATCTTTTCTTTATATAATCTTATAACATCTTTTTTTCAGTCATCAAATTATCTTACCTGTCTTTTTATGACCTTACATCACCTTTTAGCTAAATTGTGCATTCTGTCTTAAAAGAACGATTCCGTTTTGGTTTTTTTTTTATTCAATAAATCTTTCGAGGAATTTTCAGATATTGTGAGTTTACTGGAACTGCTGACCAGACAAGGAACGTGGCACGAAGCGAAACTCGTGTTTGTCTGATGTTGACAGGTCGACGGAATACGTTGTACATGGAAGAATTTCCTATCCCAGCTTCGGCATTGTTTGCTGCATTGTATTTACAACTAGAAGAGGACGTAGCTATGCAGCCAAATCATCGATAATCGTTCTTGCCCAGAAGAAAGATCATTTTTCTTAAACAACGATATTCAATCGAACCTGTTTCTCACTGTGACGCTGTATAGTAACTTTTCATTCGGGTCACTGCAAATCTTTACAAAGAAATCCTTTTGAATCCGAACGAACTCAGTGAAGAACCTTTTTTTTCGAATTGATTCCGTTTTGGTTGAGATATTGATGGATGTCCCAGATTTAGACGTGAATTTTACTCTCGTAGTTCATTTTTTCATAATTAGAGACTGTCTTGACTCAAAATAGAATTATTCTGTTTCAAGCAATAAGTAAAAGGCAACTCTTTGAACGCTGATTCACATTCGTTTTCGGAAGTTCATGTTGAATTAATTTGCTTCCAATTTTTTTCCTAAGGATTGTAGACGATGCGGTAGATTTGACTGACTACACAATCAATTGAGAGCAAAGTAAAGATTAAGAATACTTTTTAGATTCCCTGACGTTATGCAAAAGATGGCAACAGATACATTTGTGTCAACCATCTAAGAGACATTCCAGGAAAATATCCATCCATTTCATTTTATCGAAATACTAACCTGCCTTGTGTATTGGCACCTTAGTCCCCATCAAATACCCTCTTTGGATCCTAACAATCCATGCGTCGCTTCCACTTTTCAAAATAGTCCGCAAAGTCCTCTTTCGAGGTGGCCATCAGTTACCTCGTTACATTTTCCTTTGCCTTGTCTTAAATCTCTTTCAGTTAAGCTGAGAAAGAGAGAGAGACTGGGAGATAGAGAGGGAGAGACTGGGGGGAGAAAGATAAACTGATAGAGAGTGTGTGAGACACTTAATTCACATGATAGGCAGGTGGTCCCTGACCTTGATAAGTAATGCAACCAGGGTCACGTGGGACGCGTATATCTAAGTAGGTAAGACCTAAATAAATTGCTTAGTTATCATAATTGTGTTTTACACCCACCGCCAACCACCTTTCTCGGATTATTTTCTCATATCTCCGATTAAATAACCATTTCTGGTCCTTTACTGATAAGCGCTCCCTCGATAAGGGGACTCCCCCGTCCCCTTTGATTGCCCTGCTTTCATTCATTTATCGCTCCCTCTTCACATTTCTTTTTCAAACATACGCAAATTTTCTCCTTCTCTCTATTTCTCCTTCTCTCTATTTCTCCCTCTCTTCCTATGCCCACTATCTATTCGTCTAGACTGGCATAGTGCTAGATTAAGCGAAGTTTAATATATATATATATATATATATATATATATATATATATATATATATATATATATATATATATATATATATATAATGAAATAAAAGATTCGCTACTCAAACATGTTTATGTTTCTAGTCTGTTTGGGCTTCCTCAGGTAAATCAAATATTTTAAATTCTACCCTGACTTAACTTGATGTTGAATGTATATTATATTATATTCCTGATTCGCTCTGAAACTGGAAAACTGAATGAGATCTCTTTTGCATTCTTGCTTTTATTCAGAAGAAATTTTCTCCTGGTACTTCAAATCAATAAGATATCCGTTACATTTTTGATAGTGTTATATTATCATCTTTTGGGGGGGCGAGGGGATTCTACTGATCTTCTGACTTTAATGCTGACCTGGACCCTTACTTCACGTCAGTTGGACGAAAATGTGGCTTTAACGTATTCATGTTACCACTCATGTAAAATAAAGAATTTTGGAGATTTTTTTTCCATTTTTAATGACATTCAGAAAATATGCAGTGTTTTTGAAAAATGATTTCGGTTCAGCAACATAGTAACATCGTAAATCTTCAGAAAAGAAATTTTTCATACGTTTTTTGCTTTTACTGGTAACAGGAATCATAACTTAGAAATCAACTAAAAGTGAGATGAAATTGAATAGTAGTAAAAAAGTAAATAAATAATGAAGGTTTACAACGAGATTTTTCAACATTTTTTATTCGCGAACAATGAGACAAATGTTTTCACGACCCTTCACTCAGTGTTGTTAGTCTCTAGTCGTAATCTTACTGTAACTGAAAACATAGAAACAAATTTACCCCCCTAAAAATGCAAAATATTAAGAACGGTGTTTGCAATTGATTGTACTGAATTGTAACTGAAACAAAATTTGTATTCATAAAATAATTGGATTACATACGGTCGTTTCACACTAAACACCAATAGGAGTAAATATATGTATAGAGATTTTTAAAAACTCAAGTTACATGATTAATCTTGATATGTATCCCCAAATCCAATAATCTTTATGCGATTCCTAGAGAGGTCTCAACCCTCAGTCTAAGAATCGCTGGTTTACAATACTTCATCGGATTAAAATAAATTGGCCATTCCACACGAGTTAACACTTGAATAAATGGTTGCTGCTGATGCTAATTTCAGTTGAATTTGTCTTATCTTGCTTTTTTTGTAACTATCAGGCGTCCTTACAAACACGATTACAGACTATCAAATATATATATATATATATATATATATATATATATATATATATATATATAATTAGATAGAATATATTATATATATATATATTAGAATATATATATAGAGAATTTATGTATCATGTACTATATATATATATATATATATATGTGTGTATTAGTACATGATACATAAATTCTCACAATGCCGTGAACATACTAACAGAAAACGATTGAAAACAGATTTTATCTATTGCAGATGTTTAATCAAAGTGCTCAACATTCAACTCAGTAAATACAGCTATCAATACATTAAAAAATATAAGAAATACAAGGACATATACCCGATGAATGTTAACATTTCGTGCCTCCTACACTCATCAGCAGCTGGCAATACATCGTATCCTATATTATTATGAAAATAAACTTCTTTACATTTGAATGACGTATTCTACTATTATCCAATCAGGTTTGAATGTTACCCGAAAGCCTTGCAGTTCTAACCATTACTACATTGTGTGTATAAGAACGACCTATCAGGCTTATCTCCCCTTTTCCTGAATGACTAAAAAAACTATACGGTGTATACCAAACGTTCATTCTATCGAGTTATCACGTATTTTAACGCCCTATATCATCTCTTCACTCTCAAGAAAGCATTCAGTGTTAGTTTTAAACGATCAATAGAAAGCGCCTCAGGGGAATATTCAGTTGAATCTTTCTCGGCATATTTTGTATGAAGCAAATTATACAGATTTTGAAGATCCTTCGATTCTTCGAGCAAGAGGCCCTTCCGAGAACTATTTTCGTTTAATTGTAACTTAAGTATAAGCTAGTCACATTTCAAATGATTTTTTTATCAATTTAAGATACAACAATTCATTATTAGCTAATTTATATTTTCAAGTTTTGTTTATTCATTATATTATTTTAATTGTAAATGAAAATATGCAAAAATGAAAGTTACTAAAACTGAATAATAAAAGTGGTTAAACTGTAAATAAAGCATACATGTGGATACCTCTTGCGAGGTGTCAAGTCTGGAATGTACCCTTCCCTGTTTGGAGTTCTTTTAATCAGACAAGATTATTCAATTAGCATTTTTGTTGATTATTTATTGATATAAACAACCTTATTACTAATCCATATTTACTGTCCTCCTCGGTATTTACATTACTGATCGTAGCATTCTCTTGGGAAAGGTGAAGGTTTGGATCAGTTCCTAATTTCTTTTTTTTTTTTTTTTTTTTGAAAATTGGTTGAATTTTACTGCTTCGATCAATGCATTATATAAACCAAAGTCAATAGTTCTGTTAAGATATATCAGTTGGAAAGTTAAACGCAATCGAAATATTTCGTTTCCTGCCTAGTTTTTCATAGTCTCCACAACTGTGGGTAAGAAGTGATATGTGCCACTCTATCCCTCTAGAGCCACCTATACCTTCTCATTGCTTTCTATCCAAGGTTAGAAAATATTGTGTTGTCATTCTATTCCATTTGCCAAGTTATCACATTGTCTCTTTCATTGAAAGTGATTCTAAAATATCCGTTGTACACTGTCAGGGATTGGCGTTTATCTCTCTGCGGCTATTTTAAAACATTGTGGATTCGCTCTATTGCATTCAAGTTTATAAGATAGAGTTCCCAGCTATATTTTTATGTGTGGTTAACTTAATGTCGAAGATTACTTGAGCTCAATTGGGGTAGATATAGACAAATCCAACTAATTTAACAACCTATTCATTATGTTACGGAGTAAAAATTTCATAATTATTAAAATGTTACATATAACTCTGATTTGGAGTATTTTCTTGGAGGTATCAATGCAGGATGACAAATTTCAAAACAATTTAATCAGTTTTGAGTTTTGAGCGTTTCAATACAAATTTTTCCTTATCTACTTTCATTTAGCCTTTCTCTTTCGGTGACCTTTCTTCAATAATTTGTTTTCAGAATTAAAACTTAGATTAAAACCTTCTGGGAACTAATACTTTATTACTATTTTCCAATTCAGTTCCCTGAATACAATGAACAATTATTATAACAAGACAATACAGCTTGTTTATCAGTTGATCTAATCTTAATTTGTTTCCCACTGATTTGGGCCATTACCCCTCTATCAGCATTTATCATTCATCTGGGGTATTGTTTTTAATTTTCTAATCGTTTTTAATGAAATTCTTATTTGGGAAATAGTATTCTAAACCTTTTTTTTTTTTACTTATACCAGTGTTATGTGTATTTGATTAGAGATGTAGAGGTTCATATTTACCAATATTAGTGGATTTTCTTCCATCTTTTATGACAGTATTATTTTACCTCAACTGCTAGAACTACTTATTTCTTTATGATACATGCAATGTCTTAATTCTGTTAATCAGAATTTAAGGGCTAAACAAGAAAACAAAGCGCTAGATCTAGATTCAAAACAGTTTAATTGACATCACTGGAATGGACCAGTAAGATGCAAACTCGGTCAGCGCAAAACTTTCCCATCAAAAATTTCTTAAATAAGTTTATGATGAGAAAAAAAATCTTAAAACATTAGATTTCAATGCAATCGGTGAGGCAATGTTAATGGGAGTCTAAATTGTTAAGTAGCTCCTGTCAAATTATCAACATGTCTATTATTTGTGCAATTCATTGTGGGAGGGGTTATAAAAAGGGTCATTTCGATAATTAGAGAAACTAAGTTCCTGATAGCAAAACACTTATTTCACTTTAATACTTGATTTGATATTGATCTTCTGGTTTATTAACTACAGACAAACAACTGCGATATATGACCCAGAATTAGTAGAAGTTCAAGACAAAAATTTACCACTTAACCAGGACTGGAAAGCTTGCCATTCTGAACACGTAACCTACACTGGATATCAATGCCCAATGTCTCAGCAAATTTCCGTGTCCATTGTAGCGGTGTAGTAGCTATTTTGAGTAAATCTCTTGAAGTAAACACAGATTTTGCTTCCTAATGATTTTTGCTGCTGTTAATGCTCTCAAGTGTTGCATTGTACTGTATCCCAATATATTTGGTTGACAATCCCTGGCAATGGCTTCCAATGTAGCATGGAACTGTCTTCTTGATGAGTGCATTCTTGTCAATGATGACTACTTGATCAACCCTCACAGGTATAGGAGAAATGCGTTCTCTGTTGGGTGTAGTAGCTTTAATATGGCTTTAATATGGTTGATCTGTTGTTCAGGAACTTGTATGTTCTCAGTTTGACCAGATCAGAATCCTCAAAGTGATGAGTTGTTTTTGTGTACACATCTATGCTGAAGTCTCTTGCCTGTTTTGGGATGCTACGTGTTTTGGCATCGGCGAGGTTCTAACCAAATTCTTGTAGTAAAAGTATATCGAGGCATGCTTTTCTTTTGAACCATGCATTCTTGCTAATGAAATATGGATAACTTTTGGTATCTCTACCTATCAGGCAATAGACAAAGGGCATAACACAACAATGTGGAGGTCCCAGTCCAGCAACCATTTCATGAGTTGGCAGATCTGGTAGATCTCTGAAGCACGTTGCGCTGTAGTACAGGCGCATGTTTCATGAAGTTGTTGTTATTGGCATGGATGAAAACTTCATGAACCCTGTCATTCTGGACTCTGTAGATTCTAGAGCAGGAATACCCATAACAGACTCTCCTGTGAGCACCATGCTCTTCGTCCCTTTTTCGAATCTACCACCCAGGTAGAGATTAGCTTAACCAAAAGCAGGCTCCAGTTGCTCATTCTCAAACCATATCTCACGGAGGAAACTCAGATGATTTTTTTTTTCAACTGACACTATAAAAACTCTTATGGATCAGGAGCTGTTTTTTGTCTCCTCTTTTAGGATATTTACTAGGCTTACAGGGGGTAGGGCTTCTTACCCTCATGTCTTGGGGTGATTTTAGCAACTGTAACTTTTGCGATGGAGCTGATATTAGTTGAATAATGCTATTTCACAATAGGTTTGCATTTTTGGACCCATCCTGTCGGTTACCAGTAGCGCTAGTTGACCAGGTTGTGATCTTTAAGACACCAGGTATCATTTGGGGGTCAAAACGTATCAATCATCTGAAAATTAACCAAGGAACAACTTACAATCATTTAAGTCCAGAAAAGGTTTCACAGAAAATTTCCAATGAATTCAATGATATGGTTACGATTCGATCATAATCATCATGTGACTGACCTCCGTATTACCAGCAGTTGCATTTTAAAAAGAAGGGTCATTTTCTTTTCGACGATATTATTGTTGTCGGTTTCCAGGGTTTTTTTGTTTTTGGGGGTTTTTTTTGTTTTTTTTTTTTTTTGTTTTGTTTTTTTTGCTGCTCCTTGTATTTTTACTCATACGATTTCGACAAAAACACACCCGCTGTCAAAACTATTAATATCTAAAATTTGACAAAGAGAGGAAAAGGTCTGAGTCATGCTAGACGTCACGAAACTTCCGGTTTGCGAGATAACATTAGCAAAATGTACAGTGATTGTTTTTAATTTTTGCATTTTAAAATAAACACATTTTGTTTGCTATTTTGGTGATTTTTCGTTTTGGTTGATATCATCCTGACTTCATGACGTCGTCGAAATGAAAATCAGATTCAGTCATGCATATTTCTGTACAAATACGGTTATTTAATATGGACCCCCAGAGATCACATGTGCAACTGAGGCCGCCAGAATACAAGATGGAGAGACGAACTAGACAAATTTAGAAAGTATTGGTTCCACGACGCTCACGATAGAGAGGTGTGGCGAATCCTGGAGAAGGTCTATGTCAAACGACAGATGATAGAAGACTTATGATGATGATGATGATGATGATGATGATGATGATATCAGTGGCAGTGCTTAGTCCGAATGCATCCTTGCAAATTGTTAAAATTGCACCCATATAAAAAGTAGAAGTTTTAAACTACACAAATTTAACTATCAGTGGGGTGGGTCGGAGTCGGACCGAGCGCCTCCACTGATATATATGATTGTAAATAAATTTTATGACAATCCCCCGAAGGTTGAAACTAGCGTTCAGGGCCGGTCCGAGGATTCTTAGTGATCCAGGCAAGCTAAATTTGGTAGCCCTTAGCGACACCAGTTCCAGCACAACAGGCAAGCGAACCAAAACATTATTTTTACATTTTTTCTATTTTCGAAATTATCATGTCCTTCTCTCAATTGTTTACCGCTCAATAGTCGCACGCTCAATAGTCGCACGCTCAATAGTCGACCAACAATTAAGAATTTTTTCCGACTAGGTTGATCGATTTAAATCTTGAGCCAGTCTTTTTCTATTAAGATAAGCTTCCATAATACAATTGTACTGCAGCATTATCCTTTATCGGCAAGAAGGTTCCAACTTTCAAACCCTCTCGCCCTTGCTTAGAAGACCTGGTCCAGAGGGGAGCATATGTCCTGTTCGTCTGCCCAACCGGACGCCAATGCTCCACAGCCAATGCACTCGCTTACACTTTTAACGATAAGACGTTTTTCTTTTCCAATTCCGTTCAGCAAATGTAATTTAAATTTATAATGTCAACAAAGCTGATCTATACAAATTGATCTAAATTAAGTTTTTGACTTCAGCCAAAAACAGCCGCTGTCGATCGAAAATTGTAATCGTAGTTATACATTAAATAGAACTGCTCTGACTGAATCTGACTTTCATTTTTTTTTTCGGAAATTTAAAATATAACAAAAATGTATTATAAATAACTTTTCAAGTGGAAGCAAGTGATTCGGCCCTGAAGTGGTATTTAGGCATTAATTTAAAATCTTAATATTTCTCTATATATTGATTCTGACGTCCATTTATTTCGGAAATATCTGATTTTTTGAGAAAAATTGATGTGTACGCAAATTTTGAGTGAGGCTGTCTTTCAAGATTTTCTGAAAAATCCATTTTAGTAGAATATAAAAAATTAGATAACAACAATGTTCGCAAGTAATTGTTTGTACAATCAATTCGCTCCAACCATTTATTTTTTGGCTCACGCCACCACCACCCACCTAATTTTGTAGTGTAAGAAGACATATATCAAAGATCGTGTTTTATTGTTATATTGTCAAATGTTCAGCAACGCCTGGATTCCCCCCTAGTATAATATAAATGTGTGTCTATCATTTACTTGTATACAAATTCTTTCCCATACCCTAGTTTCTTCCTCCCTTTCTCTCTCTCCGTCTGTGCAATACTTTTGTATGGCCCTCTGTATATCAACGGTCGATAATTCAAATAGACAAGATGACGTACACAAAAGCTGGCTGCATTTGACCATAAAATAAAATAACGTGAAGCAGAATAGGCAATAGGTCCCACGGCGGCATCCATCAGTGCGTTTTTTCAAGAAGGCTGACCGAGAAAACCCGATTAAAGAATCAAGGGAGGCAATGGCGGTTGACACCAAAAGCAAATTGCAGGAATGTGGAAGAAAGCAGACGTCACTGAAAAAAATGGCGACCGGGCGTGTGGCCAAGCACATGGAAAGACGATGATATGCACAGTGTGAAGAGTTCAAAAAAACAAGTGACGATCAATTATTGTGGGAATGAAAGGGAATACCGAAAGAGGAACAATCGACATGCATTCGTATACAAGAGAAGCTACTTATTATAATCACGGATAATGTTATCAGCTGCTTATTGGTATCAAAATCAGTCGGTCCCAAATGCTTTAATTAATGTTATCACAATAGCTGCTCCATCCCTGTATGTATATCCTTAGTTTAATGTAATCGATTGGCTATTGTTATCCAAATTACCCTGTTCCAAAGTGATCACAATAAGCGGCTTCTTCTCTCTTCCTCCCTCTCTCTATATACATTTATATATGTGTATTTGCATGTGTGTGTGACACTTTTCGATGAGTGCACATATACTACATACTGATCCTAGGCAGACGTGCTTTGGAGTGATACTTTAATCCTACGCAGAGTGCACAGATACTACAATCTGATCGTGGACTAAAGTAACGATCTATACGTAAACAACCCTGTCATTTTTCATAGGTAATGTCAAACAACAACAAGTTCGAAAAATGATTGGGATTAAAAGAAAAGGGGAAAGGAGAGAGGGAGAGAAAGAGAGAGACAGAGAGACAGGGAGACAGACAGAGAGACACCGAGAGAGATTCCATGGAAAGAAGAAAAGAGACGGGGAAGGAAGCAAGAGCAAAAAGTGAGGTAGACAGAGAGGGGGGAAAAGACTCGAAAGATCAAAGAAAGGGAAGCGAGATTGAGAAGGAGAAAGGGATGAAGGAAGTAATTTTGAAAAAAAAAACAACTTCTGAAGCTTGATGTTCGAGAAGTGCTGCTTTCAATGTCAGAAAGATCTATTAGTTATTTTTCAAATGAAATGTGTTTTTTGTATTATTGAAAATGATGCTAAAAGTGAAAGATTTACTAATATAATTGTATTATTTTTTTTTTCAGATTCAATGTAAATACAGACATAATTCGTCACTATTGTTTCTTTTTTTTAGTCCTCAACAGCAATAGAGTCTATCCAAGAAGTTGGACCAATTTTCAAGTACAATGTCATATTAGGACGTAATGCTGCTCAAGCTGCTGATAAAATCAACAAAAATATTTTCAAGTGAACGCCTAAACAGCTTCCTGTAGTTTTAGTCTCGTAAAAATTAAAAAGAACACTGTCTGCATAAATTCAACCGTTTGCATACAATTCCTCTCAAGCGTTTTAGAACCCACCTTCCATACACACACGGTCTGACATTCAAGGCAATGGTTGCCTTTGCATGTGGTTCTGCTTTCTGCGCGACCGATCGCTGGAGCAGATGCTGTGGTTTCTGCATTGTTATTCTTAGAGATCTTTTAATTTGGAAACTAATGTAAAGATCCCTTTTGAACCCCTCACATACACACACGTGGATATATATATATATATATATATATATATATATATATATATATATATATATATATATATATATATATATATATATATATACATATATATATATATATATATATATATATATGTATGTATATATATATATATATATGTATGTATATTTATATATATGTATGTATATATATATTTATATGTATATGTATGTATATATATATATATATAAATATATATATATATATATATATATATATATATATATATATATATATATATATATATATATATATATATATATAAAAGCTTTTACAATAAAAATGCACTGAAAATAAGGAAGAAGGTGCTTGTCGGTGGTTAGGAATTAATTATAGCATAACTGTCTAAACACTATGTATATAATAATTTTATTTTGACAGTAACGCTTAAATCAATTCCGAACCACTGGCAATCACCTTCTTCCTTAATTTCAGTGCATTCTTATTGTAAATTTTTTTGCGATGCATTTCCATTGTACGTATGGTAACCATCTTCTGTCAATAACGTTAGCGTTAATTCCTGGCCGCTGTCAACAAGTCTTTTCCTCGATTTTCGATGCACAACATATAGATCAAATGCTGAAACTTGCTAAAATAAATCTTAGGTAAAAATTTCGAGATTCTTTTTTTAAAAATCAAAATTCACTTTTAAGCATCATTTTAGGGTGGCGAATTTTTTTACTCACATCCCTCTGAAATACCTATCATAGTTTAATAATATATTAGCTAATCATATTTCAAGGTGTGAAGTTGAGATTGATTTAGAAACCAAATTTGAGCATTCAGGGGCAGGGATTCTCAAACTTTCATTTGTGAGTTCTGTAAATCAGACAATTTTTTTTCGTGACTCCAATTGCATAAAAGCTATAAAATAGGTACTAAGATTATATATGATAAGTCCTTAGTTGTAACCTAACAATAATTAGACGAAGAAACAAATAAAGACCCGAGCAAACATCCTACTGAATTGCAAATGTCGAACTTTCCCTAATTCTTCCAAATAGTTCCTCAAACTGATCATTACTAATTTCAGGATTCGTCTTGCAACCGTATCATTTGACACATTTTTTAATCCGTCTGCTTATTTCTTCGTAGTTCAGTACTTTTGGACTTTTCTTCCTTGGGATGTTTCTGTTATCTCCAATAAGCTCTACACGACCCTCACACTTCGTCTAGTTATTGCTACGTTACAACTAATGACTCTTATTTAGAAAAACTCTTGATAGTTTGATTGACGTGCAGTTATTATTGTTAATCGTCAAACTCCTTTCGAAACCTGGAGTTGACTTTATTTTCTACCGTTACAAGAACGACCTTTGCCAGAACACCTGGGGAGTACAAATTAATATTCCTCTCTCGTGATTTGAAATCACAACCAAATGATTAGTAGTAATGTCTCTGACCGACTGAGCTAAACTCCCAAGTCTACCCTAATTTATGCTAGAAATACGCAAGGGCTAATTTCATTCTAATAAACATAAATGAAAATACAAGTAGTTGTGTAGTTTGACCTTGAAACTGCCAGGCTCGTTAATATATTAAC